>JAOTRH010021549.1:0-22052 GCA_034768845.1 Heliamphora exappendiculata | reverse complement strand
AAGGCAGAGGTGTCCTCTCCATTTTCCCAATCTTTTTGATGATGCTTTGATCAATTTTTTTCTTTTTTTCCCTTCTTTCGGCACTATAGGGTTTGTTTTTGTTATCTGGGTTTTTCTGTGCAATTTGCTAGAATAGACCCTTGATTCTTCTTCCATGGGTGTTGATTTAGGCTTCTGAGAAGTTCTCTTGCGCGATCTTTGAAGTTTCATACAATTTTTTGCTTCAAAGAGCTTCGATTTTCACTGTTTTGGCTTCAAGGAGGTTCTATTTGGCTCGGCTCTTGCTGGTTTGTGATTTTTCTAGCTTCCAGGAGGTTTGAATACCTTTCTTTATTACATATTTGCTCTCATTCGTGCTGATTTGCATCCTTTTGGCTTCAAGAAGGTTTGGCTCAAACAGGTTTCTTGGTTTTTTGGCTTCCAAGAGGGTTTGGTTTCCTTTATTTGTTGCATCATCGGTTCATATTTTAGTTATGCTGCTATCACTTGAGTTCTACTTGTATTGTGGCCTTTAAACCTTGTTTTCGGAGACTACTCTGTGCCGCTTTATGAGTTTTGGGGATGATGGATCTGTGTAAGTCTCCCGATAGCGATGAAGAGCAAGTGATGGGTCGTGGAGGACATCTTAGAGGTTCCTTTTAGATAGCCCATTGAAATTAAAAGGTAGCAATTATCTAATTTGATCTGGTTCTTATAGCTTAGCTATTACCGCTCAAGGCTTGACCGGATATATAACAAAGGCTAGTAAAGAACCAGGGACTGATAAACCAGCTCGTGAAAAGTGGCGCTAAGAGAATGCCCTGGTTATGAGTTGATTTATTAATTCGATGCAACCCACTATTAGCCGTATTTTTTTAGTGCAAGTTAATGCTCATAAAACTTGGACAACAGCGGCACAAACTTATTCACAAAGAGGTAACGATGCTCAAGCCTATGAGTTACAGAAGGAGATTTGTGGATTGAATCAGACTGATTGATCTCTTGCTGAGTATTATGCTAAGTTGAATCATTTGTGCCACGAGTTTAATTATAATCAGAGTTTTCAGGCCGTATGTTCACATGATGTTACATTTCAGGTGATAGTGAAGAAAGAATGAGTTTATGATTTTTTTTCCTGGCATGAATATGAAGTATGATCAAATTTAAGTTCAAGTTTTAGGCCGCCATCCTTTTTCTACAGTGCGAGAAGCTTATGCTAGTGTTCAGCAAGAGGAGAGTCGAATCAACTTTGCCTGTCTCCTGCTCTTCGAGATGGTAGATTGAGTCACTCATAGTTTTGTAGCAAAACCATCCCGTGTTGATTAAGAGCTTTTACATTATGATCATTGTGGAAAAGACTGGTATGATAAGGAGCACTGCTAGAAGTTGCATGGTCACCTTAATCAAGGGTCTCCGGTGCTGGTAAGATTCAGGACCGTGGTCGTCCATCTCCGGTTTGTCGGTCGATAAGATCTCTGATCATATGCTAAGGTCCCTAAGCATCTTAGCATACGATCTGGGCTGTTTCCCTCTCGACCATTGTTCACATCTAGCATGGATTAAATTCATTAACGAGGTATAACCCGCAAGCTCAATTGCCACACCACCAATCAGTTTATTTATTCACCGTGGAGGTACCATACATTTTTATGCTCATGTCGTTGAGACTTCCCAGAGCATTTCTAATGACACTACTTCTCTTTCGAAGGAAGAGTTGCAAACTCTCAAACGTCTGATGGCTCGTCTTAACACCTCTCCTACCACAGCTTCTAACCTGCCTCCCTCTTCTAATTTTGCTCACTCAAGTATTCCTTATATTCCCGCAAGTGAAGCACATGTTGCCTCTCCATCTCCTTGGATTATTGACTCCAAAGTTATTGCGCATATGACAGGTTCCTCTAACATTTTTCATTCGTATATTTCGTATTCTCATAAGGATAAGGTTAAAGTAACATATGGTTCCTCGTTCTCTATGTCAAAAAAAAAATTGAGGCTTTCAGACAAAGGTCTAAAAAAATAAGTTTTAAGGCGTAAAGTTCATCAACAAAAATTTTAACGCGCGAGTTCCAATTGCGCGAATTTTTCAAAAATTATCCTCCCAAATATGACGATGAAACGCGATTTAACTCGAGATTCTTCTTATTCCCTGAGCACTTCCGAGAAACGAATTCAGTGGACTTCCGTGACAGATATTACTACTTGGCTCGTTGCGTACCAAGTGCCAATGTGCCATTGCTCTATCTGATCTTTCTTCCTCTGCTTGATAATCTTTAGGAGCTCCTTCCTGACGAAGTTCGAGGCCTTGATCCCCCGGTTAAACGGCGTTCCTGCTTTGTGAGAGGAAAAACCACCACCTCGTCCTTCCCTTCCCAGTCACCGTCCCGTCCGCCCACACCTCACTCCAAATAACAACTCTCACTCTCTTTCTCTGAACAAGAAGTTTCAAAGAGCACTTGTTGAGTACTCTCTCTCTCTCCATATATATATATATATATATATATGTATGTGTGTGTGTGTGTGTGTGTGGTATTAGATAGATTGGAAAAGTGAAAGGGAGTTAGAGATGCCAGAAATTGATGGGCCATCAAAACCACCACAAATCTCTGAAATGTTCCACAAATTTGCACTCGCTTTCAAGGCCAAAGCCTTCGAATTCTTCGCCGAGGAAGACGAGGCCGCCGCCGCTGCGGTCGTCGCCACCACCGTCAGCGAGGACGCCGACAGGTTCGGCACTGGTTTGGAGAAAGATGAGCATTTTCCGACTTTGATTCTGCCCATAACTCACCGGAAGGAAAGAGGCTCAAGTTTGTCGAAGTCGCGACTGGTGCTTATCACAGTCTCGCAGAACAAATAATTTCTGTTTGAGCATTTTGTTCAAACAGATAAATTTATCTGTTTGAGGTGGGAATTGAATCTCTTCATGTATTTAAACGACTCAATTGTTGTTGCTTCTGCTTTTGTTATTGAGATCCATATATTATTCAAACTTGGGGCTAAAATTATTTGTAGTATCAGGATTGCATTCTGTTTCAGTTGAATCTTTCAATGTGATTCCTTTGTTTTTTTCGTGTGTATTTACAGTGAGGTTTGGGTGATTTGATTTGAAACTGAAGAAAATGTAAAGTGAATAAGAACTTAGTTGATGATGATCTTAGTATATGTATTTTTGCATGTGAAATTGTCAGCGAAAACAATCCGATTAATTTTTATTAGGAAAGGAGCAATTTCTGATTATAGAATTGGTAGTTATTAACTAGTTGTCAACAAGTAATTTCTGTTTGAGCATTTTTCTCAGACAGATAAATTTATCTGTTGAGCATTTTGCTCAACAGATAAATTTATCTGTTTGAGAATAGTTTTTCTGTTTGTGTTTTTATCTGTTCAAGCACTTTTCTTTTTTCTCAAATAGATAAATTTATCTGTTTGAGAAAAATTCTCAACCAGATAAATTTATTTGTTTGAGGATAATTTATCTGTTTGTGTTTTTATCTGTTCAAGAATTTTTCTTTTTACTCAAACAAATAAATTTATGTGTATAGATAATTTATCTGTTTGTGTTTGAGGATACTTTATCTGTTTGAGCATTTTTATCTGTTTGAGCATTTTTCTCAAACAGATAAATTTATCTATTTGAGCATTTTTTCTAAACAGATAAATTTATCGGTGTTCTTCATATCTGTTTGAGCATTTTTTTCAAACAGATAAATTTATCGGTGTTCTTCATATCTGTTTGAGCATTTTTTTCAAACAGATAAATTTATCTGTTCGATGGTAATTTTGTCTTAAAAGGATCTTGCGCGTTAAAACTTTTATACGGATGGACCTTACTCGTTAAAAATTCTTATGTTGGATGAAAAACAATAACTGGTCTACAAATTGGACTGTTCACTAATTTTTCAAAAAATATTCTATCTATTACTCTTCATCCATTTCCCTTTCCTATGTTCTTCATGTTCCTAATTTTTCTACTAATTTGCTTTTCATTAGTAATTTTAATGACTATTTGAACAGTTTTGTAATCTTTTTTTTCTACTCATTGTATCTTTCAGGAGCTAAGATACAAGGCGAATTATTGGCAGTGTTAGGCTATTAGAGCACATGAAGGCTTGTATTTTTTACATGCCATATCTCCTTCCTCATTTAGTTCTGGCCAAATGCTTCAGGTTGTAACTCGATCTTCTCTTTTCCTTTTTCATAAGTGGCATCATTGTTTAGGGCATCCTTCTTTTGGTGTTTTATATAAAAAAAAACTCCCACTTTAATTAAGACTTGTCATCGGAGTAGTTTTGTTTGTGATACTTGTGATATTGCCAAGCATAAATACTCTTGTTTTCCTTCAATTGATAAAAGAAATACTTCTCCTTTTATCATTGTTCATTCTAATGTATGAGGACCTTCACGTGTTGTATTTTTGTCTAATTATCTTTGATTTGTTACATTTATTGATTGCTACACTTGGTTACTTTCGTGTATTTGTTTCAAACCAAAAATGAAATTCTTCTTTGCTTTCAAGCGTTGCACAAAATGATTCTCAATTAGTTTTCAACCAACATCAAAGTTCTTCGTAGTGATAATGAAACTAAATATATTGATGGCACGTTTTGAGCATACCTCGAAGAGCATGGTATTTTTATCAAACAAGTCGCGTTGGTACCCTCGAACAAAATGAAGTTGCTAAACGAGAAAATTGCCATCTTTTAGAGATTGCACATACTCTCATGTTCACCACACATGTTCCTAAATCTTTTAGGGGTGATGCAGTTCTTAGTGCATCCTCCTTATTAATTGTATACCCTCAAATGTTCTTGATTTTAACTGTTCCTTTGAGCGCCTTTTATCAAGTTTTCTCAATCCTTGTCTTCGACTCAAAATTTTTGGTTGCATGTGTTTTTTTTCACACTTCATCTCATTCTCGTGGGAAACTTAATCCCAAGACTTTGTTGTGTATTTTTATTGGTTATTCTCCTACTGAGAAAAGCTAAAAACATTTTGATCCTCATTCTCGCTAGATTTATGTTAATATGGACGTCACCTTTCGAGAATTTGAGTCCTTTTATGTCTCGCCGTTATCTCGTTGGGTGAAAATTGTTACTGAAGAAGAGATGTCTTCGATGTTGCATATTTTGTCTCCTTTCTTTGGTGAATGGAAGCCCATATTGGATGGTGAGGGGGAGCTTAACAGATTAGATGGCGGGGAGAGCTTAACATGTTGGATAGAATTGATCTCAAGACCTATTCAAGGCGCTCAAAAGATTAGGTTACCCATGTGTTACCAAACTAGTCATCTCCAATTCTAATGGTCATTCCTCCCACTATCTCAACTAATAAGCCCCATGTTGATGACTCAAATCTTTCTATTGCTCTTAGAAAAGGAATTAGGGCTTGTACTCACCATCCCATATCAAAATTTGTTTCATATGACTCCTTATCTCCTTCATGTTGTGCGTATGTTTCGTCTTTGTCCTTTATATCTATTCTGTAGGATTGGAAAGACGCTCACACTGACTTTTAAGTGGAAAGAAATTATGGTAAAAGAGATGAGAGCACTAAGCAAGAATACCACTAAGAGTTAGTTACTCTCCCAAATGAAGAAACCTTTGGGCTACAAATGGGTGTTCACTATTAAGCAGAGAGAAGATGGGGTTGTTGAGTGATACAAGGCACGACACGTTGCTAAGGAATTCACTCAGACATATGGCCTTAACTACCAAGAGACTTTTCCCTTGTAGCTAAGATGAATTCGATTCGAGTTCTCCCATCTTGTGCAACTAATTTGGGTTGGCCTTGCAACACTTAGATGTGAAGAATGCATTTTTATATGGTGATCTTGAAGAGGAAGTGCATATGAATATCCCTCTAAAATTCTCATATTTCTCATTGAAGAGAAGGTTTGTCGTTTGAAGAAAGCGTTGTATGGGTTAAATCAGTCTCCTATAGCTTGGTTTGAGAGATTCCTTAAGGCGATATTGAGATTTGAATTTAAACAAAGCCATGTTGATTATACTATGTTCAATGAGCGAGTTGCCGATAAGATTATCGTCCTCATTGTATATGTCAATGATATCGTTGTGACGAATAATGATGGGAAAAAGATTTCACAGCATAAAACTTATCTAACAAGAGAGTTTGAAATTAAAGATCTCAAGCCCTTACGTTACTTTGTTGGAATTGAAGTTGCTAGATTAGATACAAGCATCTTCGTTTTTCAAAGAAAGTATATTATAGATATTCTTAAGAAAACATGTATAATTGGTTGTAGACAAATGGAGTCTCCTATTGAATCCAATCATCAACTTGGTATAAGTGTTGGCGACCTAGTTGATAAGGCAAGGTACCAACGACTTGTTGAAGGATTGACATATCTCTCTCATACATAGCCAAATATTGCATATACAATGAGGGTTGTTAGCAATTTATGTATAATTCTCGTGATATACATCTTGATATTATATTTTGCATTCTACGGTATCTCAAGTCATCTCTTGAAGAGGATTTTGTTTTCCAATCAGGGTCACTTGAGATTAGAGGCCTTCACTAATGCAGATTGGATCTATTCTGTTGAGAATAGACAATCTATCTCGGGTTACTATACTTTTGTGGGTGGAAATTTGGTCATTTCAAGAAGCAAAAAGCAATTTGTGAGGGTTAGATCCAATGCAGAGGCAGAATATAAGGCAATGACTCATGGCATTTGTAAACTTATGTGGCTTCAAGTTTTGTATGGAGACTTAAACGTGTATGGTGATACTCCAATGAGATTATATTGCAATAATAAAACTTCTATTAACATTGCTCATAATCTACTTCAACATGACATTGCTCATGTGATTATATTGCGATAATAAAGCTGCCAGTAACATTGCTCATAATCTAGTTCAACAAGATAGGACTAAACACATTGAGAGTAACAAGGATTTCATCAAGGAAAAATTGAATACGGGTTTGATATGTATGCCATTTATAAAACCTGAAGATAAGCTAGCCGATGTTTTCACTAAAGGGCTTGGTAGCAAAGTATTCACTCTATTGTATGCAAATTGAGTATAAGGGATATCTTTATACCGATCTGGGAGGAGTGTTATGTGTTCTACTTTAGTAGTTAGGGGTTATTTGTGTCCTTTACTCACTATGTTAATATAAATACTCATTTTTAAAGGGTCTGCCCTAGTTTAGTAGTTCTATCATCTTTTAGTAGTCAATCAATTCTTCTTTTTCTCTCTAATCTATTTCTTATTTGTATATTCTGTGCTAATTCAAAGGGGAGTCTTGGCGCAACGGTAAAGTTGTCGTTGTGTGACCTGAAAATCACGAGTTTAAGGCGTGGAAACAGTTTATTGCAAATGCAAGGTAATCTGCGTACTATAAACCCATCGTCGTCCGTTCCCCTGCCTGAATCTTGCATACGTGAGAGTTTAGTGCGCCAGGCTGCCCTTTTTATATTTTGTGCTAGATTCTAACTTAAGATATGGTGGTAACTCCTCAAAATGAAAGACAAAATTGGCCCGTAACATGGATGGCAATTCCTTAACATAAGTGACTAATGAAGAGAGGGACTTAATACTAAATTTTGAAGTGGGTACTTGTATTTTCAAAACCTTACACACTTACAATACCAACCCCCATCCACCAGCACCAAAAAAAAATTTTAAAAAAAAACACATAAATGATATTTGTTAGCATAAATAGTCATGACATTGTGCAACTAGCCAAACATAGGGTAACATGGGGTGTAAGAAACGTTACAACAATTCCGCCTCTTTAATCAAGCAAACTAATAAAGTCTTGAAAATTGGTAAACATGAACTGAAACTCCACAAGGCTAAGTACCAATGCATGTCCAACCTCAATCCAAAAGGATAATGTGGCATTGGATAAACAAATATTTTGATGCCTATGCTTCTAGTGTGATTTAATTGAGAGTTCAAAGAGTTAAGGTGTGGGCAGGCCCATAAATCCACATCAAGTGGGGCTACTATAGCAAATATATCTCTTACTCATACATATGTGTACATAAAGGGTATTATAGAATATATACCACGTGGAGTATATATGCAAAACTTGGAGGCCTTCTATGTGATTTTCTTAAACACATGCATACGCATAGAGAAGAACAAAGAATTCCCAAACTCGGGTCATGGTCCCTCTTTGCACCTTTGCTGGGTTTGCCGTGAAGATAAGGTAAAAGATGATCCTAATGTGAGGTAACCAGTATCAAAAAACCTTAGTCTATCGAATTATCTTCAATTGAAAATTAAATTAATAGAATGACTATCTAAACAAAACATTTTTAAATATCATTTAACAGAAAAGGTTAAGATGGATGCTTAGGGAGATGAGTTAGAATAAAATAAGGAACTAATAATGTGTTTAAAACGAAGTGGTTAGACCCATATAAAGCAACTTAATATAAATAATTAACATAGCTGCACAGGAGTAATGAGAAAGGTCTTCTTCGGTTTAATTGTATTGCAAGTTAAAAAAACGTAAACAATAATAAAATGACTACTAAGAAGCGGCAGGGTTAAAATTGGCCCAATTTAGACAACTCTCTATAATCTGCATTTCATATTTTTCCTTAGTATACGCAAATAATAGTATAATACATAGCAAATATTAACAAATTGGATTAAAATGTTCGCAAGGAAAACCAAAAACAAAAATGGAGCACAAGAAGAAAACTACAGCAAAGTTGGTTGTTGATTGTTTTATAATTGCCAATGGATGAACTTACCAAAACCCAAAGGGAGGATAAATTACAAGATTGCTTTAATAGAAAGAGGAATAATTAACAAAATGTACAGTCTTTTCAACAAATGTTATAAATATTGCAAGAAAAGCTTAAATTTACTTCACGTGTTGGAATAAAATTCAGTGTGTATGTAACTTTATTCTCCTATTCTGTCTAAACATGTCCCCAACAACAACCAAAAAAAACAGAGAGAGAGAGAGAGAGAGAGACCACGAGGAGATAATTAAATCAAATCCTAGAAGATGAAAACTTTGAAGTCCCATTAGCAAAAAATCGACATATCGAGACCCATTTTGAACGTGGAGAATCAAAAAATGAATAATTGGAACATCAGATCCAAGATACCAGACTCAGCTCAGTTTAGAAATATCTAACATAACAATACAAGAGACAAACTACGGAAACATTCAACAGATTTTTAGATCTCGTCGCCCAAATCACTACAATCATAAGTTTAAAAAAAAAAAACGATGGAACATTCTTGGTTCTCCAGAAAAACACTCAAATCATACCAAGAAAAAAGGCCGGATTTTTAGAGTTTTACGTTCTCTCGTTCACTTTATTTTTCACAAGATTTTAGGTTTTCAATTTACTTTTATGTTCTTCTTTCGTTTCTCAGTAACCAAACAAAAATATTAAACTAAACGCAGCAAAAGAATAATGGAAAAAATAGCAAACGTAAAAGACGACGGAGATCGAAAAGGGAAGAAGATTGAACGCTTTACTTACCTAGGGAAGAAGGGCGAGGCGGAGGTCTTTTGTTGGGGTACGTTAGTTTTCACGAATCCTTTAAACGAAGCTCTCGCGTCGCCACTTATACATACATCGGCACAAGCGGAAATTTCCCTTGTTTGGGGGTAATTTCGGAAAATTCTTTTGCCCACAAGGTTGACCGTGGCGATACGGTAGTGGTTGCGTGAAGAGGTTAAAATCGTAAAACAAACAAGGACGGCCTTTTTGGATTTGATTTTGGCTTGGGGTTGGAACAAATCCAGGAATATGCCTTTGCGACCGGAGGACTGACTTCAATTTGTGATTGGTATGGTAGGAATGCGCTTTGAGGAATAGAACACGTATGCATTCGCATCAGATTTTGGATAAGTTCAAAAGGAGAGAACGGTGATAATGCAATTGCAGGGATCATTAGCATAATACCAAGCGGGCTAAGGAATAATTCTTTTTTTTTTTTAAGTAGTATTTTATTGAAATTACCGAATATACTAATAATTAGAAAGTTGCAGTAGTAACTAAAATATTAATTATAATTACTCATAGGAAAGAAATTCATGAGAATATCACAATGGCATGTCCAAAACTCCATGCTACTTTTAACCAATAAGATAATACCAAATGAATTAAAATTTGATAAATAACATTTAAACTCTTTGTATTCATTTAGAATAAAAATATTTTTCTTTTAATATTTAAAATAACACTGACACCCTATAAGTTAACACCGTTAATTTACTAATAAAATAATTATATTGCCATTATCCTTCATCCCAAACCCTAGCCTTTATCCCTCCATCCCAAGTCCTCACCAACACTGCACAAACCATCATCGTTGCCGCCTTCGTAAACCCTCACTGCTACCACCATCCAAAACCCTTACCACCGCCACAAGAAAGAAGAGAGGTGGATAAACATCATTGGCCATGGAGGTTTACATCCTAATAATGAAGGCATTTGTTTCGCTTACCGTCGTGGGTTTTTTGGGATTGGTTTTGCGTTTTTATAATATGGTGGTTGGCGCTGGCTCCAATCAAAGCTAAGGAAACAGGGAATTGTCGAGTTTTTTGGTCGAAAATATCAAGGAGGTCATGAAGTCCCGAGCTATATATATACAATATTTATAGGCATGAATATCTACATTCATACATAAATTGGTGGCTGCAATTTGGGGTTTGGTGGTTGCAATTGGTGGCTGATAGGTCTCGACGCCTGCGTCCTCACCAAAGCCCTAACCTTTGTTGTCACCTTATTCGCCTTCGGTGCCCCATTCCAGTGGGATTTTCCTGCGTTACGTGTGGGAGCAACATAGGGGATGGAATAGAGCACAAGTTGGGGCCTTGGTTGATACTCACTTGCTTTTAGACTTCAATGATGGCAAAGGTTTGAGATTTGGGATTGTGGTAGCGGTGAGGGTTTGTGAATGGGGCAGCAGCGATGGTGCGTGCAATGGTGGTAAGGGTTTGGGATGGAGGCAGTAAGGGTTAGGAATGGGAGCTGAGGACTAGAGTAATTTGTAGAAGTTAAGAGTTAACTTGTGTTTTTTTTCATTTTTTAAAGTGATGTCATGCTTTTCGTTAGTTCAACGATGGTCAACTAATGGATGGGATAAAGTATTACACATTTTAGTAAAACAAGAGATTGTAGTTGTATTTTTGAAAGTAACGGGAAAGATAGTGATATATTTAAAGTAATCAAGGGGTTTAGATGTAATTCACAAATTAAAAAAAGGTCGTAGAGTCCATAGATAACGAAAAAAATAGTTATTTTCTCTCTTTGTTCTATTTTTTTTTAATGAAAAGTCAGTTTATAAATTAAAACGAAAGGCAACAATATATAGCTAGTATATGTTCAGAAGATGGATTTATTTAAGAGTATGCAAATAACTCGTCAATCCATTACAGTCTACCAACTCAACCCAACCCAACCTAATTCGTGCAAATTGTGTGAGTGAGTGGGTTGGATTGGATTGATTGATTACTTGAGTGAAAAAAATGAGAGTGAGTTGGTTGCAGATTTATATTTTTTTAAGAGTAATGCTATAGGCACTCCCCTCGTACATTCTTTTTGCCACTCACATCATCTCAGCCGTTAAATGGCGGGCTTGAATGAGTGTATTTTATGTTAAACCCATTATCTAACGGCTGAGATGATGGGAGTGGCTGAAAGTGTGTATGAGAAAAATGTATGTAACATTACTGTTTCTTTAACCCGTCGTCAACCCAACCCGCCATCAACCCAACCCACCTATAGTATATATTAGTTATCGCATTTCTACATACGACAAATTTTAGCCTCATATATACATTTATATTTATATATTTTTTATAATGTATAAAGAACAAATTAAAATATTTATTATTTTAATCACTACTTTATATATTGTGAATATTTTTTTTAATAAGTATACATTGCAAATATTATTGTTAGATATATTTAATTATGTTCTTACTATTATTATTGTTGAATGATTGATGATATTTTTTAGTAAATTTTTTGTTTGACATGTTAAATATGATTTTTTTTTATAAAAAAAACTACAATAGTTTTTAAATTTTTAGAAACTAATTTAAGAAAATAATCTCAGAACTTTATAATTTTTTAATCCATTAAACTGCCTAAACTACGAGTTTAAACTGTCAAAAAATATCGCTCAACCCATTAATTTTGATGATTAGTAGGTTAGTGTTCGGTTGAACAAATAGTCACCCATCAAATGTGAGTATGTTGAAATTTTTTCTCTTACCCGCCTTAACCCAACTTGCACTCTTACCCATCCATACCCGAGTAATGGATGTGCAACTAAGTTACCTTGACAGTTAACGTGGGAGCAAATAAAATTCTCAAAATTCTTGGCCACATCTCTAATTGTCTCTATAATTCCTTCAATGTATAACATATCCTCTTTAATGACCTTTATTGGTTGAACGATCCTGAGTACATGTCCTTTTAAGGATCTGGAAAGCTCAATAGCACAAAGTTCTCAAGGTCTTTCTACCACTTTCGAGTTCGTTGTCCAATCCAAATGTTATATGTACGAGGTTATCACTTGTCTTTGATCGTCCTAAATCGCGTTCCCTATTCTACCCTTCCCATTTTTAGATCGCGCACCATCGAAGTTCACTTTGTAAGTTTCTGATGTTGGTAGCTTCCACCTAATGGCTTTCGGCAACAATGGCCCTTTCTTTTGTTCATATGGGATGCCTTGTTAGAAATCTAATAAGAATCTTGTAGCAAAAAGGATCATTTCATTTGGATTTTTCTTTCTTCCCCCCAATATTAGAGAGTTTCGATTATACCACAAAATCCATGAAATCATTATGAAGGCTTCCCAAGATTAGAGAGTTTCGATTAGCATTTTAGCTACATCCATGACCTATTGGAGTACATTTCTATACCTCTTAGGCTGGTACCATACATAAATGCCTCTTATTTGATTCTTGTTTCTTTTGCAAACACACAATCTTTCAAACAATGAGTCATTGATTCCATTATATTCTCGTAAAAAATGCACCATGGATCAACTTGGATTCTCCTATTATATAAGTTTTCCTTCATAGGGAGATGTTTAGAAAAGCCTTCCAAGTGAAGATTTTAACTTTATTTGGTATATTTGAAGCCCATAATCTCTTTCCAAAATTCCTAGTGTCAGAGATATCTGAGATGCCACTTGGCTGGGTTCGGTCCATCTATGCCATGTGATATTCAGACTTCATTGAATATTTTCCATTCCTTGAGAAGTGCCATATCATTCTATCCTTAGTTTCAGTTGGGCAAATAAGTATTTATCTAAGGCATTTAATATCAATTAGAAGAAAAAGTTGTTGGGCCTTTTCCAAGTCCAATCTTCCTTCATCTCTAATGATCGGTTCAACAACTTTTATATCCCTTGTACTCTCTGGCTTGGGACTAATAATTGAAAAGAAAGTTGGCTGTGGTATCCATTTATCCCCACATATGATAATGTTTTTCCCGTTGCTTACTCTCTATCTTGAGCCTTTTAGAAAGATAATGCGACCCTCCATAATGCTCCTCCATGTGAAGGATGTGTTATTTCTAATGTCAACCTCCAAGAAAGATGCCTTTTGAAAATATTTTGCCTTTAAGACTTTGCACGTCAGAGACGTAGGATTTGTGACGAGTCTTCAGCCTTGTTTTGCCAACATGGCTAGATTAAAAGTCTTAAGATCCCTGAAGCCTGTTCCTTCTATTTCTTTGTTGCAACATAATCCTTGCTAGCTTTTTCAAGGATTTTATTAGGTTTCTCTGATTCACCGCACCAATATCGGGTCAACAACGGTGAGATTTCATTGTAAAGTGTACCCAAATTTTTGAAAATTGGCATGACATAAGTTGGAATTACTTGTACAACTGCCTTTATCAATAGTTCTCTTTCTGCTTGGGATGATAACTTCTCCTTCCAATCTTGAACTACCTTCCAAATCATTTCTTTCATGTTTTTGAACGTATCTTTCTTGGACCTCCTACAATTGTCGACACCTCTAAATATTTTTCATACTTGTCAGCAATCTCAACTCCTAGCAACTCTTTGATGTTTGATTTACGTAGGCTTCGTGTATTTTTATTGAAGGATAAAACTAATTTATTGAAGTTAAAGTACTTGTCCAGAAACTTTCTCACACCTTTATAGGATATTTCTTTATTGGCTTGGCTTCCTCAATCTCTCGTTTATTAAAGATGATGCTATCATCTCCGAAGAACGAGTGAAATTTACTTGGGCAGCTTCTAGTTATGTCACACCCTCTTTCCAGGGACCAAAAATCGTTGTTATTTATAACAATTAAAAGAGCATTTATACTAATCAAATTGAAATTATTTATTTATAGAAAACAGGTAACTGTACATACTACGGATACATTATCATGTATCTCAAACCAGCATATACTTTACAAAAATAAAATTTCATACTTCTGATCTTTTTACTAGAAGATTTAAAACAACAGCCACAACTAACTACTAGCCCGGAATTAAAAACATGACAACTGTGATGGATCAATTCTAGCCATTCCTGCTATCTGGAACTACAAAAGTTACAGGAGAGTGCACTTAGTATTACGATGAACAAGATAGAAAAACAATCATTCTACTTTCAAATTCCAAAACATCACATTTTCCATGAGAAAAGTAAGAGATTGCAGAATTTCATAACTAACCATATCAGTTTTTTTTTCAGGATCTCACAATTTATAACAAATTTTTCTCAATTTTTGTAAAAATATCACTTTAGGCTCAACAGTCACAAATCATGGAATTCACTGTCTCATAAAATTATCGGCATAACTGACACAGTTTAAAATAATCGTGTCTCATTTATAACTCATACTCAATAGTGACCAAGTAATCGTCTATCTCACGATCGGGAGTTCCGACGGTACCGTAATCTCAATTCTCAATGCACGGATAGCAACGTGATGAAATAAGGGCCACTCTCCACCAAGCACGAGTGGTATGTACTGTCCGAGACTTAGCCCGCAACGCCTTTAAGGCAAAAAATTCCACTCAACGGGAAACCTCCCCCATAAGGAGAACCAACACCCATAATTGGGCAACCTCCCCTAACGAGATATAAAGGGTCAGAAACCTTGTAACTTGGCACTTTGAAATAGTATCACATTATCAAAAACCTTCATTTCACATACTCATGCTTTGTAAAAAGTGCATATAGCATATTTAAAAATATTATGGCATTTAAATAAAAGATCATACTATCACAATTTTTCATACTTCAAAACATGGATATAAAGCAAATTTAAAGTATAATTCATGCATTTTTGTTTAAAATAATATTTAAGCACTCTCACATGAATTTATGTTAAAAAATAATATTGCATTTATGTTCAAGATAATACTTAAGCATCTCACATCGACTTAGGCGTGACAAAACTCTCTCCTTGTTCTTGATTCCACAATTCCTAATCCTCGAGTGACCAAATCTCAATACTTAGCAAGAAATTACATCTATACGTAAGTGTGGATTACTAATTTTCGTGCATAACTTAACTAACAGTATTATTTACTTAATAAATTTTAGTAAACTCTTAAGTTTTTAATTTGTCAATTAAATACTTAAAATTGAAAGAAATACATAAAGTTTAGCTTACAATTTTATTTATATTTTAAACTCTTGTTAATTACAGAGTATATTCTTTTAATTATTTTAAGGTACTTTATTAAAATTTAATTAAAAATATATATACATATGATTCGCTTGATTTATTATGTAGCTCAGGGAATATAAAAATACTTTAAAATTATATTTTTCTTATACTTCATATTACTTTCACACAAAAAAAATCAAAAATATCATAAACTAAACAAACAAACCTCCCCTCAACAGTATTATCTTCAACCTCCAAAACGTTTTGTTGTTTGTTTTTTTTTATTACTTTTTTTTTAGTAATCAAATAACTTAATCGTAAAATTAATCATAATAAAAAAACTTGTTGATCTAATCAGTGAGGGGTATACACTCAACTGATCGGATCATATTTTTGACAAGTTAGAAATAAATTCAAAATATGGTTTGCTTATAAATTTTATTTAATAGAAATATTTTGATTTGGATCCACCAAAGCAGTGCACCAACGATCGGAGCCGTTCATTAGCGGCGTTAAGCTGTCGTAAGGTAGTAAATGTTGATGATCGGGAAATGGTAACGTGTACATTGGTGACCATGTGCATACAGATTATGAAAATAAAATTTATTTAAAGGTGGTGATAGTTGCGGCCATTTGCAGCGGTTTAAACAGGTTCTGGGGTGGTCGACGGCGGTATAGAGGTGGCGGGTTGTGGCACTGGTGGGGATCATGGTGGCCGGAGGTGGCGGCATGGTATGGGAGAGGAGAGAGGAGGAGAAACGGGAGAGTGAGAGAGAGTTTACCGAGAGAGAGAAGAAAAACGGTGGACGACGGCTGCAGCTCCGGTGATTAACGACGTCGGCGGCATCGGCGACGGCTGTGGTGGCTCCGGCGGTTGTGGCGTCGGGTGGCGCGGTGCTTCTCTTCCTTCTTCCCTGCGTTCTTCTGCTCTCTTTCCTCTTTCACTATTATTATTTTTTTAATTTTCCTGGTTGATGTTTACTTCCTCAAGCAACCTTGAAATAGGTTTATATATATATATATATTAACAAATTCTGTTAGCGGCAAATTTTTATGCAGATTGTTCCACCGCCTTTGTAATATTTATCCATATTTATCGAGCAGTCGAGATGGACACGTCGCGTGCTATTTTTCAGAGGTGTCTTACATCCTTTAACTTATTTTTTTGGGGTAAATTATAGTGATATCTCCTGAGATTTAATAAAACATCAATCATTATTCATGTGGTTTTTAAAATATCATTAGTTTTTCTTCTGATTTTGATTTAAGTTTTGCATCAAATTAGTTCAACAATTAAATTTTCGCTCAACTGTACCTTATTTGGTGTATTTTTTGAATAAATTTTTATGATTTAATCCGTTCATTACGTAGAACTCGTCAAATTTGTTTAGCGTGTGAAAATTCAAATTCATCCGATATCTGTAACTTAATGATTAAATAAGATTTCCTAATAAATAAATAAATAAATAAATAAATATTATAATTTAAAAAATATTATTAAACAAATATTACTCAATCATTTCGGTACAAATATCAGATGAATCTGAATTTTCATATTTTAGACAAATTCGACGAGTTCTACGTAATGAACGGATTGAATCATGAAAATTTATTCAAAAAGCACGCCAAATAAGGCACAGCTGAGCAAAAATTTAATAGTTGGACTAATTTGATGCAAAACCTAAACCAGATGGGAGGTAAATGGCATTTCAGAAACTACATGGGTGGTGGTTGATGTTTTACAAAATTTCATGGGAGGTCACTATAATTTACTCATTTTTTTTTTAATTTTTTTTTTAAAATTCTCAAAAAGTAATATAAACTTTTAATATTATTTTGTGAATTATTGTATTAACAGAATTCTAGCACAAAATTTCCGAACTACGTGTTTTCAATTTTTTTTTTATGATTATCAAAATTTTGTGAATTTTTTTGTTATTTACCTTTGATTTAAATTTTATATACAAGATTTTGTTATAAATTTCATTTTAAGCTTATTTGCCAATAAACTTTCAAAGACTATATTATTTTGAGAATCTAAATTAATTAAAAAAGTTAAGTTAGACACGTGTCAAAAAAATTTATTATTAAAGTACGGGTTATTACAAGTTAGCTTCACTCCATGAATATGTCATTTTTCATCTACTTTTCTTGAAAGAGCATACAGTCCTTCTGTGCATATTAGGGAAAGGTAAGAGAAAATTTGATCACTTTGTCGAAGTCCCCTACTTGGTTGGAAACTATTAGAAGGTTGTCCATTGATGAGAATCTTATATTTGATAGATCTAACACACTGCATCACCAATTGGATCCAATCATCCTCGAATCCCGTACATTTCATCATAGCTTCTAAGAATGGCCACTCCATTCGATCATACGCCTTGCTCATATCCAATTTCAGCACCAATAGTCCATGCTTCCCTGTTCTTGTATTCTTGACGTGATGAAAGAGTTCGAAAGCTATGAGCACATTGTCTGTTATCAATCAACCTTACACAAAGGCACTTTGAGCTTTTGAGATGATGGTTAGAAGAACCTTCATAAGGCGGTTTGCAATGGCTTTTTGAGATTATCTTGTATAGGACATTACGAAGAGAGATTGGTTTGAAATCTATGGCTTTCTTTGGGGTCTGATCTTAGGAATTAGTGTTATGAAAGTTTCATTTATTCCTTCCAAAGATTTACCCTCATTTAGTATCTCTAATACTCTCTTCATTGCATTCTTCCCCATAATATGCCAAGTTTTTTGATAGAAAATTGCAAGATAGCCATCAGTTCCCAGAGCTTTTGAAGGATGCATGCTTTTGAAAACACAGTATATCATCTTCCACAAATTTTCTTCTCAATCTCTCATTCATTTCCATAGTGATTCTGCTCTGGACCATTATTTCCCGCCCACTGCCAATTTGAGGGTTAATGGTTTGAAACAACTTCTTAAAATAGTTCACAAAGTTTCCTTAGTCTGAGTTTATTGTGAATGCCAATTGTCATGATCATCTTCTATCCCCCTTATTTGGTTATCTTTTTGCATTTGGGTTGCTCTGGCATGAAAATATTTAGTATTAAGATCCCCCAAGAGCATCCAATCAACTTGTCCTCTTTGTTTCCATAATATTTCTTCTTTCTCCAGTAGTTTCCATCTCTATGTTCAGCTTGTATTCTTCCTCCAGGCTGCTAGCAGTTGGTCTATTTGATTGTAGCATAGTGAGCTTTTCCTTGAGTCATTTGATGCTATTTTGGAAATGTCTGAATGACACCGTATTCCATTCTGCTAAAGCTGCCCCAGTATGCTCAATCTTCCTATTTATTCCTTCTAGATCAGGGCTAGTATTCTACTTATAGCAATTATCTAATAATCTTCTCACAATATTGGGATCTCCACATTTGCTCGAACCCATATAATATTGATTTTCAATGCTTTTTTCTTCATCCCTGAATTTTCATTTTCATGTACCATTAAAGGAAAGTGATCAGATGGAAACTTGGCTAGCAATTTCACTTTGGCATTTGAGAAGATTATTACCCATTCGGTATTGACTAAAGCTCTATCTAGCTTCTCCCTTACCAAGTCATTGCCTTTTCTTCTGTTACACCATGTAAAGACATCCCCGCTAGGGCGCAACTCGAATAGGTTGCTGTCTTCGATGGCTTTTCTAAATGCCTCAACTTTTCAGCTCACTCTTTCCTCTTTTTCATAATACTCATCCTTGCTTAGGATCTCATTGAGGTCACTCAGGCATAACCATGGGTAATCCATTATAGTTGCTAGTTTTCTCAAGAGTCCCTTCATTTTGAGACAAGAGGTTTCCCATAGAATCTTGTTATCCTTCAACAAGCTTCTCACATTTGACCCTTAACCAAGGCATCAATATGCCCCTTTGAAAAAAAATTAATGTCAACCTCATAATCTTTCCATAAAAAATTCACTCCCCCTGAAAGACCTTCCTATGGCATCAAAAAAATTCTAATCATTCCCAATCGAATACGTGTGACTTCCCACATTGATTTCGGTAGCTTGATTTCCATTAGAAAAACCAATTTGAGATCTTCAACCTTCAATAGCATTTAGAGGCTCTGAACTATGCAAGGGTTCCCAAGCCCTCGATAGTTCCAACTTATTATATTCATGGATTTCAGTGGGACTGAGTCTCAGCCACCACCGATACATCGTCGAGACACATACCTGTAGCTTCGTCATTGGTTCTTTGCTTTTTGACTGAGTTCGAGATTTTCGATTTCTCTTCAATTTCAGTAAACGACCCATCATGGTTTCTCTTATCGCCCACCTGAGCTACATATTAGTTCGGTCCCCTTCGACTTTCTCTAGCCAATTCGCTTTCATTGTCAAGCCCTAATTTGCAGTTGGTTTACCCCATTCTGATTACATTGATTCGGTGGTAGATCTATCTCAGGCCGATCTTCACGGTTTCCTTTTCCAGGTTTGAGTTCGGGTCTTCATCTCATCTTCCTCCCGCTGTCTACTTATCATGGGCCTAATCTCGTTGGGCCACTCAAAATCAGCCTAGATTAGTAGAGGTTGTTCATATGTTTACATCCAGGTCCCCCATCTGGTCTCTAACGGAGAATATTTTCTTTCCCTTTCCCTTTCCTATGAACAAGATTACTGGGCCTCTGCTCCGTAATGTTTTCCAGATTGAGTGGAATTCTATCATTTCCTTTAGAATTTATGGAGAACTTCGATTTCCTTTGATTTTTCCTTACCCATTCCTTTCCAGATTTTGATTCCCTTTCTTTATTTGCCTTTGTGAGATCCTTTGTTTCCTTATTTTGATTCACACCAAATTATACCAGGGGAAGCGTTGCCGAGATTATCAACTTTCCACCTAACTCTTCATGTATCGACTTAGTGTCTTCTATGCATTGATCCTTCATATGATTATTGTACTTGTGTTTGTCGATGTTGATCCAAATGAGCTACCTCATCTTTTATGTTGCAATCCATTATGTGCGCCGTTAAATCGCAACCATGGACCGTATTGCAGGTCCTTTGATCTTTCCCCTATAGCTTTACCGAGCTTCAATATGAGCTTCTCTTTCACATTTCTTGTCGTTTTGTCCGATGATCCCACACTGGTAACATAACAAGGGAAGTATTTCATACTTGAAACTCGCCCATGTTAGTTTAGAGTTTTCCATAGCCAGTATTATACTCATTCGCAAAGGCTTGGTGATGTCAATGCACACTCTTATTCTCAGGTTTGGTCCTCATGCTACATTTTCTCTTTCTCGTAATTCACGTCTTCCATACCGCCACACTTATTGCCTATAATTAGGGGTGTAAATTTGGTTTGCCCCCGGCTCAAAACTCGTCACTACGGGCTCGGTTCTAGACTGTTCGAGACCCGAGCCCACCCGAAACTCGAATACTACACATGTGAGCCTGGATCGCCTTTCTTAAGTCCGTGAGCTAACTTGGCCCGAGGCCCCGCCCATTTGATCCAAATATTAACATATATTAATATTAGTATATAATAAGTAAACTATAAACTAATATTAATATATAAACTTATAAACATATAAACTATTAACTTATAATAAATTAATAAATTGTAATAAACTAATAAACCATATATTTATAATAAACTATGAACTTAACTAATTAATAAACTAATAAATTATAAACTAATAGAATACATTTGTAAAGTATAAAATATAACGTTTATGTAATTGGTAAAATTTGAGTTTTGAATAATAAAATTTATACTGTATTTAATTATTTAAAGTGTTCAAGTTTATTACATTTATTAATAAACTAATAATAAAATAATAAGATATAAACTTATAATAAAATGATAAACTAATAATATAAACTTATATAATAAACTAATATTAGTATAAATTATAAACTTATAAACTAATAAACTAATAAACTTATAATAAATAATAAACTATAAATTTAATAATTTATAAACTATAGACTTATAATAAACTAATAAACTTATAATAATATAAACTATAGACTTATAAATTAAAAATAAATTTATAGTAAACTAAAAAACGTATAATAATATAAAGTTATAAATTATAAACTTATAAACTATAAAATTAAAAATTAAAAAACAAATAAATTATAAATTTGTATAATAAGCTAATAATAAACTATAAATTATAAAAATTAATATATTTATAATAAATAATAAATTAACTTATAAACTAATAAATTATAAACTTATAAACTAATATAAACTATGAACTAATAAATTTATAAATTAATAAAATATAAACTTATAAACTAATAAAATATAAACTAATATAACAACTAAAACCAAAATAACAAAAAAGAAAAAGAAAAAGCCTGTCATGGACCGTCCAAGGCCTGTCCAAAGGCTAGGCCTGAGCCCGAGTTTTATATCCCTGGGCCTGTGTCGATCCCGCCTGTAGAAAAAAAATACAATTAATTAAATTAAATTAAATAAATAATTAATTATAATAGTGACGCTATTTAATTTTCGGTT
>JAOTRH010021528.1:0-22054 GCA_034768845.1 Heliamphora exappendiculata | reverse complement strand
TAAAAATAAAAATAAATTAATAAATTAAATTTTATGTTTTATTTTACTTATTTTTGTATTTAGTAATTTTTTATTTTAAATAAAATTTTGTAATTAAAAAAAATAAAAAATAAAAAATATATGAGGTGTAAGTATGAAAACAAATAAATCAATGGGTGTAAGTGTGAAAATACTATTTTTTCATTCAAAAGTTAACTTTTGAACCAAAGTGTTACAAAAATTAAAAAGTAAGTAGGTGCAGTGATATTTCATATAATAAATAAGGTGATAGTGATATAACCTTTAAATAGAGTAGATGTAAATGTAATATACCCTAGTTTTTATTATACACATCTATTTTTATAAAAAAATAAATATATAAAATTTACTCATTGAGATTAATTGAACAAAATTTATATTAAAGATGAAATTATTTAGAATTGAAAAAAATTCATAACAACATGGGCTTTTAACTTATGAGAAATGCTAACCACAATTCAAAAGGCTCCTATTGATAAGAATTTTTTTTTACTCCTTAGTATTGCGATGCGTTTATTCTCCCTAATCAAGATAGACTTATTAATTAATTAAGTGAAAAAAAAATTTAACCAATTTATTTTTAACAAATAATCATTTTTTGAACCCACAACTAACCCAATTATCATCAAAATTAACTTTTTTATGCGGTTTCAACTCGCAATTTAGACAGTTTGACGGATTTAAAAATTGTACAATTTTAATATTATTTTTTAAAAATTTTATTTTTAGAAAATAAAAACATGTTGTAATTTTTAAAAAATTATATTTAATACGCCAAGCAAAAAACTTACTAAAAATAATATAAATAATTCAATAGTAATAACATATTTAAATATCTATAATGATAATATTTACATAAAATGTTTATTAAAAAAATATTCACAACATATAAAGTAGTAATTAAATTAATAAATGTTCTAATTTATTTTTTATGAATTATAAGAAATTATATAAATATAAATATATAAGGGTGAGGCTTCCCTTATATAAGCACATCGCCCCGAACTTGAAATAAAAATTAAATTTAAAACAGTAAATAATTATTAGAAATATTGTAAATTTATTTACTATTTGAATGATTACTGTTGATGAACAAGAGTTTTGTCTTAGAACTGTTGAATCACAAGCTGTCTTGATAAGTGAGACATTGTAATTAGAATGGAATTAATAGAATCACAATTTAATTTCTTTCGAGAAGATCTGAAAATCAATAAGGCATCTTCCTCAAATAATGCTCCCATTTATATATTTATATATAGGTAAGATTGACATTCGTTGTATGTAGAAATAAGGTAACAAATATTTAATATATACTTTAGACAGATTGAATTGATGGTGAGATTGAAGAAATATAACACGTAATCAACTCATATATTTTTATTTTTTTTACTTAATTCACCCCACTCAATTCACTTACTCTTACAATCCACACGAATTAAGTTAGATTGAGTTGGGTTAATGAGATGAAATGAATTGACAAATTATTTATACACCTAAATTGAAAGAAAGTTTCTCTATCGAACATTAAAGTCATGGGTGCAAGTTATAATTTGATTAGAATAGTTGATTATTTTAATTTGATGAGTAGCTAATTTGTGTAAAAAATTTAGTCAATCAGACATCGTTATTCATATGATCAGTAAGCATTTAACTTATATTTTATTCTTAAAATTCTATAAATTGATTATTTTATTTAAAAATAAACATATTTCAATCATCTGAAAAATGATATCTAATTGACTTAATTTTTTACACAAATTAACTATTCATCAAATATAAAATAATAAATAATTTTAATTAAATTAGAAAATTTAAATTAAAACTTGAAACATCCTCACAGCACCAGGTGACAGCAGGGGTCCCCAAACCCGATTTTAATGGACCCACAGCAGGGGTCCCCAAGCCCGATTGTAATAGATCCGTCCGCTGTGGAGCAGAAACAAATCTAAATCTGGAAAATATTGGTATCTGGCAGAACATGTGACACGTCATCATTTAATTCCAACGTAGGTACGTTAGGAGTAATTATTTGCTGTTCAGACTGTCGTGTGACAATTTTATATAGCGCTGTTATTCAATTAAGTGATTATAAATTTTATGGTAAAATTATAATAATTTATTTTTATTAAGTGATTAAAATTTATAAGACAAAAAATAATCTACATTATGTAAATTATAATTATATATTTATTAAAAATATTATGTAACATTATTGATATAATATTTTAAAAGTATCTAATAATTTTCTGTACGATGTTATGTAGTTCGTAATAAATTTTTGTTCTTTTTAAAAATAATAATAATAATAATAACATCCCAACCAAGGACTGACAAGGAATGGTGGGAAGATAATTTTTTTTATAAAAAACTTAAATTGATAGGATGTTAGTTGACTTCATCAGTACTAATGCTTACTTTATAATATATATATATAAAATAAGTTTTTTTTATTTTTAGGCCCCAATTAGGAACTAGCTTAAAATTTTATTTTTTTATTTTTTATATTTTTAATTAAAAAATTAAATTGAGTTTAAAGTAAGTTATTTGATAATTTAACTTTTAAATTAATTTTTTTAAAGTTAATTATTTAAGTAAAAAATTAATTTTTTTGTTTTTTGTTTGAAATGAATAATTTTACCATTTTATATAGTTAATATTAACAATTATATGTACTTAATAGTGGTAGTAAATAAGTTATGAATAAAAAATATTATTATATTTTAAAAATTGTGAGAGTTTGAATAGAATATTTTGTGAATTTGTATTTTTATTTGATTTTTTAATTTTTTAATTTTTTAATTTTTTTTTACCAAACGAGCAATCTCAATTTTTTGGTATTTTTAATTTAAAAAATTAAAAAATCAAAATTAGCAATGGAGACCTAAATTTAGGAAGAGGTTGATTTGAGATCCAACCAACAGTCCATAGCCATGGAAGAATTGGTGATGCATGGTGAACTGGATTTTAATATCACGTGGCTTGTTTTAAGTAGGTAACACTCAGCCGCTCACTCATAGGAATGTGGATAGGAGGAGGAATGGGTTGAGTTATAAAAAGAAAAAAAACATTATTAGGTTTATTGTTGCTGGGGGAATTTTTCTCTATTAAACAGAATTATACATAAAAGTATTTATGTTTAATTTAATTCAATTTTCCCTAATTTCGTGAATCAAAAATTTTTAATTTGTTTAGTGAATTGACTTAGAGTGATATGCAAAGACATTAGTTTGACCTCCAAAATTTTTAATTTGGCACGCATATTTATTTAACTCGATGGGGGTCATAAGTGAAATTCTATCCAAAAATTTATAAATACATACTATAATATAATATAATATAATATAATATAATATATATAGGTCAATTGACCCGTATTTAATGTGATACCTTGATGGTTTAGATCTAAGTAGGGGTGCATATTGATCGATTTGGTTTAATTTTATACTAAATTTAGGATCAAATCAATTTTATCGGTTCTAATATTTTGAACTCAGAACCAATCCAATCATATTGTAGAACCAAATCAAATCAAACCAAACCAAACCAATAAAAATCGGGTTGGTTCGGTTTGAAATAACAGTTCCATAAATTTTAAAAATTATTTTGCTCACATGACAAAAATCACTATGTATAAGTTTTAAATTTTTAAAATGAATAATAAATAAAAGTTAAGACTCGTACATTATAATAAAAATATAAAATAAAAGTTTAAATAATTATTTTATAATCTATTTAGTAAAAAAAATAACAAATATCTAATAAACAAATTCATATAAATAAATGGCATGTAACAAATAAATAACATTTAATAATAATTATCTAATGATATGTAATCTAATGATTAATATTTTTATTTATATATATACATATATATATATGTATATATTTAATTTTTGGGTTGGTTCGGGTTAATCCCAGGCTAATCTAAGAACCGAACCAATATTATCAGTTTGTCTTTTTTGAGACCCAGAATCAAACCAATCACTTGTAAAAATCGAACCAACCAAACCCATAAATGTCGAATTGGTTCGATTTTTAGGTTTTTTAGGTCTCTTGTATACCTCTATATCCAAGTGGATGCTAATTTTGACTGATCGAGTGATCAGCCTGATTGATTCTTTCCTTCTACTATTTAGGACCTAAAAGGTTAGGAATAAGAACTCGAGACCGGTGGGGTGTTGGCCGATTATCTTCCTATGCTTAAGTCAGGCTTAATATCTCAATAATAGGTAATGAGTAAAGTCTATATTTTCATACCTTCCTACTGAATTAGCAATGCATTTATATAATTGTGTTGAATGATTCCCTGCCTTTGGGATTGAATCAGATCCCACATAATCCACACCCGAGATCCCCTCAGAACTTAGGCGCGTTTGACCTGTTATCCTCCATCACAGAATGAGAGAAGTCACGGCTCCTCTTTAGCCGATACTTTCGGGGTTAAGATTGGTCAAGATGAACTGCCACACTTTGTTGCTCGGAGGTGACTGATCGATACCCATCACTTGTTTCCCATTCCTAAGAGGGTGCTGACCACGTGCTCTTCAAAATGTCGTATATCTCGAGTGCTGTCAGCATTTACTTCGGCGGTGTTGTGACGAATGAGGCCCCTGAATTTAAATACCTAGCTTTTCAAATGTCTTGTAATAGTTATGGAGGTTACACATGGCACCATCCCAACGGCCCTTCTTTGTACGTTCAACAGTCCCTTTCTTTCCTCATTTCCAACCGTTGGATGCTTCAAAAGATCATCGAGCTTCCTTTACTTATTGCTTTATATATAAACATAGATTTTTGAATCGTCTATTCTTTGGTGAACTTCTGTTATCTGCCTCTTTTGCATCTTGGGACTCCTTCAACTCTCTGGAGCTCCTGCTTTTGCTTTGGTAAGTTCATCCTAGTTTCTCACTTTTTATATTCGCTTGTTTGTGCAATTTTGGCTTCCAACACTTTACCATTCTCGGCTGCTTCTCCTTTATTCTTTTTGAACCGGTGTCTTTTTTCTGGCATCTTTTTGGTCTTCTCCCCCAATGGACTTATTTGTTAGCGGTATCCCATTTATTGAGAAGGACTGTGTCGCGTCCCAAAAATTTATTAATTTTCTCGAACCATGATACCATCATGCATTCCATCTAAAAACTTTCAGTTTCACATTTAATACCCATATTTAATAGAATCGGCCTTAAGTCCTTACAAATCCTTAGACATCAGTTATATCAAATACACCTCAAAGAGTTATAACCAAAACGTCACTAACGCTTCCTTCGAACTTCACATGAAAAGGGCTATCTTTAAAACTTGAAATAGGTGTACACAAATACCATGAGCCAAGAGTCAATAGGACGACTAGGCAAGAATAAAAATGTAATATATTGAAAAAAAAGTTTTAAATCATCACTATGACATATGAGAAATTTTCCAGCAATACTATTAAAAACTTCAAGGAATGCATTTTCTTATGATTTGTAAACAACCAATATAACTTTCACCCTTTATCGATCCTCAACAAGTTCCACAACTTACACTTTCACAACTCTCACTTCACAAACTTATTAAAACCTTTAGTATCACTCAAACCAAGATTTCATACAATCGAAATGCCGCACGGCTATTACTACCTCTAAAGCTAATACCGCCACACCGACTAAATACTCCACTTGGGCCCAACATGCCACTAGACTAAATACGCTACACCGGCTACATCTACTATACAGGCTAATCAAATAATAATTTTACATTGTACATATCGCCACACGGGTTACATAGATGCCACACAAGCTACATAGCTGCCGCACAGGCTATATAAATGCCACTATTTTTCATTTACATAATATCTCAGGTTTATCACAATATCACAACAAATTCAAAGTAATAGTTTCAATTAAGTACCAACTCCGAACGGTAATTATAAATTCTTGTGCAATTACCCTCGATCAGGTCACTCGAGCCTCGATAGATAACCACAAATTTTATAAATTGCCCTAACAACTGCACTCTTTTATGATCCTCAAAGAGAACCGACGGGTAGGGTACCCCGTATTCCTTTATGAGAATTAACCCAATGGGTTGGGCACCAAATGCGCAAATTTTTGAATTTTTACTTCGGAGTTTGTCAAACTCTAATTAATTTTCATACGTTATCTCGGTACTTTAATTAAACCATTATCCTTTCACATAGCATAACCACATAATCAAAATAAATTCATAAACACCCAATGTTCATGGTTAATTTATCCATAATTTCAATTCACATAACAAAATTAACTTTATTATGAATTACTTCAACAATTAACCATTCCATTATTTAACAGTTTCATTTGATGTTAACATATACATATAACACCTACACCTTTCTTTATATTAAGGACATAAGCATAACCTTCTCAATTCAACCAGTAATCGCACCTAATTCCTGAATCACTTACCAAAACTAACCAACTCATTTTATCATTACCCAACCCTACAAATAAACCAAATTTCAATTTTCTTCTATACAATCGCCGTCCCACATCTAAACTATCAAGGCACGTAAACCACTTACAGGAACTCACGACAATCAGTCGAACTCAAAGGAACACCTTTATGAAAAATCATTTTACATTTTTTACTTCACAAAGCTATTTTCTTCAAAATAATTTTAAAAAACAGAGTTAAACCGTTGAAAAGAAGACTCTCATGGTTTCTATTTTATCACAAAATGGGTCCCAAAACAGAACCCAAATGAAAAGATGCGTTTTAAATAAGAATATAAAATCTCATATCCAGCCCAGGTGAGTCTGCTTGAGCAAATCCACCACCGCTCGTGCGGCCACTTGGACGAGACAAAACCTTTCCTTTTAGGTGATAGACCGCTCGAGCGAATTCAAGATTGCCCGAGCGGTCTCTTACCCAAAACCAAACCAGCAAAAACCAATTTTCAAAACTCAATTTTCAAACCAAAGCTTTTCTCAAGGAGAAGAAATCCAGGGTATAAAACATAGATAAAATCAACTTAAAACCAAGTATATATAATTAAAACTCATTTCTAAAACCTTTCCAAACCTTCTGAGAAGGTTTAAACCAAATCAAGCATCCACTAAATTCGCCATTTATTAAACTTTTCCCAATTCAACCACGATTCTCAACACATACAAATTCTAACATATATCAACACACATCACCCTAATTTACCCAATTAATCTTTCAATATCTCATTTAATTCCATTAACACACTAAATTCAAATCTCTTCTTTCTTTCCACAATTAAGGTTTTTAAATTAAAAAAAATCTAGGCATAAACCAACCCTTCAGCTCTCATAACTCATTTAACTTCTCCAAATCTCACTTAACTTCTTCCAATTTTCAATTCACAAGTTCCATACAACTAGGGTTTCAAAAGAAAAAGGGTTTTCATGTCATTTTACTCAAAAAAGAGCAAATAATCACATATTCATAAAACTTATTCAAGATTAGTTAAGATCCTACATTTTAGGTTAAAAATTCGAACTTTTAACTCAACGTAAATACCCGCAAGAGGACACAAACTCGCCAAATTAAAAATCTAATCTATTGGAGTTGTAGTTCTCGTGGAGTAGAGCAATGTTTGTTCTTATGTTTTTTATCAATACCAATCCCTTGGTCTTCAAATCTAAAAGAGAAGTCTTGGGAACCAAGTCTCCATTAATGGAGTTTAGAGAAAGGGAGAAATATGAGAGAAGAGAGAGCAACGCGCTGGAGAGACGAAAAAGGGGAAGGGGAGTTTGGGGTTTTTCTCTAGCTTCTTGGAAAAGCTAATGGTGGGGTCCACCTCCACTTAAAACAAACAAAACTCAATTTTTGTTCCATGATGTATTGTTAATTCATATGCATGCATTGAGAACTTTGAAATTAATATTTTTAAATTTACATTGATTCAAAATTAATTTAGTAAAAATTATCGAATTTTAAAATTATTTCTAAATTAATATTCACGGATCACTACGCACATCAGCGAATTCGCCTAATACTCAATCAAAAGTTACCGGACCAACTGATCACACATATATAACAAACTCATAAGTTCAAAATTAATACCACACTAGTAAATTATTGCGTAATATTTAATTAAAAAATTAAAATAAAATTGAATTTCACAATTTATCATAAAACTTTCCAGTTCGCTAGGTTCGTACTCCCTATTATAAATATGAAAACTTAAAATTTTTTTCAAAGCGTAGATTTTAACAAAGAGAACCCTCTCCCTTTCCACTTCTCTCGAAGGTGGAAGGGAGACTTTGAGTTCTAGGCATGTACAATCAGCAAGCTCATCAAAGGGCTTTGGTGCTGAGCTGGTACCCTCGACTACTTGAATTTCTAATTTTGTGTGTTTACGAGATAGGTATCTTATTCCGACCACGGTTTGCCTTAAGAGTCCCTCTTCTCGAGAGAGGACGTGTTCTTTTTCAATTGGGGATGGATCCGAGTGAATGCCGACCTTGACCGATCGAGTGATCAGTCTGATTGATTCCTTTTCTCTGCTCTTCGGGACCTGAAAGGTTAAGAATAAGAACTTGACACAGGCAGTGTGTTGGCCTCTGATGCGTAAGTCATGCTTAATATCCCAATAATAGGTAATAAGTAAAGTCTATATTTTCATACCTCCCTATTGAATTTGCGATGCATTTATATAAGTGTGTTGAGCGATTCCTTGCCTTTAAAAGATTGAATTGGATCCCACATAATTCGCTCCCGAGATCTCCCCTAATATCGGGCACGTTTGACATGTTATCCTCCATCACAAGAGGAGAGAAGTTAGGGCTCCTCTTTAGCCGATAATTTTGGGAATAAAATCAATCAGGCTAGGCTGCCATGCTTGGTCGTTCGGAGGTGACTGACCAATACCCATCATAATGCATTATAAACTCATTCATTTTAAAAATTTGTGGGTTGATTGATTTTTTTTAGATATTCTCGCCCCCATAATTTAGGCAATGTTGAATTGAATAATTAAAAAAATAAATTAAGAAATTACTAACTTAGGCAATATTTCATGTTTTTACCTAGTATTAACAAATTTTAAATTTGTAAGAAGCAAATAGATTTCTAGTCTACAAAGAATAACTAGTAATACATTCATCTTAATATCCAACTACAATAGTGTTAATAATAAAAGAACTGTTGAAGTAGTTTATGTTCACATTAAGATTGAGATTTCATTAAAAACAAATTTTAATGCAAATTTTTAGAATTTGATAAAGTCATCAGTAAAAAATTCAAGCTTGATTTACAATCAAGTCATCTACAACAATTAACAATTTAGAATTAGGAGAGAGAGAGAGAGAGAGAGAGAGAGAGGGGAACAACAAGTAAATAATGAGATTATATAAATTGATTAGATTTAATGATAATGTGTTTTAAGTTTATATATATAGGCCCTATTTGGGATCACTTAAGAGCTAATTTTTTTTGTAAAAAAAAAAGCTTTTAAGCTATACGTTTTGGTTTTTTTCTTTAAAAAAAAACATTTACATATCTCAAAAATTCTAACTTTTTTGAACTAAAATTACTATAATACTCTTAACTAAAAAAGTCAATTCTTCTCACAAAAATAAAAAAATCGTGTCAATATCTCAAACACTACAACTTAAAAATAAAAATCAATGGTATATTAGATATTTTAATAAAAAGTAAAAAAAAAAAAGCTACTATAAATAATTATCCAAAACACCTCAACTTTTTTTTTATTTTTATTTTTAAAGCGAAACCTTTTAAAAGTTAAGCTTTTTAGATATCACAAATATGGGCATATATATTGTTGGATGTATATATTGTATTCTAAAAACTCATATAATTAGTATTTTATTTACATGTATCTAAGTTGAGTTGGAGTTATGTCTCTACAAAAAGTTTAATATGTGTAGAATTTTATAATTATATGAAAGGTAGGATTTTAGGATCTCCTATAAATAAGACCTTATAATTCAATTATTATGTAGATAGTTGAATCAAATAAGATAGAGATATATGGAGAGACGGAAAAATACTAAAGGCATAGAGTAACTTTTGAGTGAAAAAACATAGTTTATTTTAAGACTCATGTTTTGAGTGTCAAATTTTGGGATATTTTTTATTTTGAAATTATACATTCTACAAATATAATGGATTATTTTTCGCATCTGTTGGCGTAGACAGGTTGTGTCGAACCACATAAATCTTTACATGATTTTATTTTTTTTAGGATGCGTATAATTTTTACTTTTGTTTGCGTTCAGAAATTGATGCACAAATTTCAATAAGTGGTATCAGAATCGACGGTTGACAATTCGAAACTGTGGTAAGTGAAGAAAGTAAGGTATTATTTTTAATTTTGATTAGTATAAATCAAAGAATAATATTTTTACAGAGAAAAATAAAAAAATAAAAATAAAAACATGCACATCGACTGCTGTGGGTTCAGGGTGTAAAAGCAAGCCACACAAGTTAGGTTTCCTATTAACACAAGCAACGATCGATGGTTGAATCATAGAGGGCAGAAGAATGGTTTGTGCTTTGATAAGAGTGGAATCTAGTGAGACATCTACGTGACATTGGAGGTTTAAAATTTTTTCTATTAAATTAATATATGTGTAATAGAAAAATTCAAAGTGAAAGTGTTAAGATTTTTCAGCGCGGCAGAATTATCGATACGGTTAAATTTTTGTAATTTTTGCACTATTTAATTATATTTAATAGATCAGCATAGATTATGATTGAATATGTGTTATTAAAGACGGTCATGCGTAATATGGCTCAATTAATGACAAAAGATCAGTTATTAATGAGTGCAAGTGGGATTCTAGTTGTAAGTAGAGTCAAATTAGACAACGATTTTCTGATTCGACAGATAGATGTAGTAACGGCGGACACCTCGACGATTAGGTGTTGTACATATTGGTGTAGAGGTACAGGCCACATTGGTTCAAGTATATTGAATTAACGACGACGATAGAATCAACATTGACACTAGTATTTTGCGAACTCATATAATTAATATTTTATTTACATGTATTTGAACTGAGTTGAAGTTGTCTCTCCTTAAAAAGTCTAATATGTATAGAGTTTTATAATTATATGAGGGTCGGATTTTAGGGTCTCATATAAATAAAATCTTATAATTCTAGTTATTGTGTAGAGAGTTAAATCAAATAGAATAGAGATATAGGAGAAAGATGAAAAAATACCGGGGGCATAGGAGTAATCCTTGAGTAGGAAAACAAAATTTGTTTTAGGGTTCGGGTTATAGGTGTCGAATTTTAGGATATTTTTTATCTCGAGATTGTACACTTTTCGGTTATAATGGATTCTCTTCCACCTGTAGGCGTAAGTAAGTTGTGTCAAACCACGTAAATTTTTACGTATTTTTTTCTTTGGCGTGTGTAATTTTTGATTCCGTTTATGTTTAAAAATTAGTACTCAAATCTCAACATATATCTATCTATATATATATATAATAGGTTATAATTTTCTGTATATAAAATACTAAAACTATTATATATCGTAGGCAGATTGAATTGGATTTTAAGTGAATTAAAAAATTACTAACGCCATCCATCCTTTCTTTCTTTTCTTTTTGTTTATTTACCCAACATAATATATTAGCCCACACAACCCACTGTAGACAGATTAGATTAGCTGTGGGTTCACAAGTTAAAACGAATTGACGTATTATCTGACCACATTTTACTTGGTTCATTTTTTGCACTAACAAAACATACAATTGATAGTGTTATGCCGCCCTTGTTATGAAAATAAAAACCTAATTGACAATTAGTTTAAAAAGTAATAGTTTTTTTGTTTTTTAACTTTTTTGCATTTTGTAGTCCCAAGAAAAATTTAAATTATGTTCAAACTATGCCACATGGTAATTAGTTTTTAAGCTAATTTTTAAAAAATTGATTAATTAGATAAAAATCTATTTTATTTATTTTTTAAAATTGAATGATATTATCTTTCTATATAGTTAATTATAACACTTACATATAAATGGTATTAGTAGTAAATAAATTACCAAACTAATATATTATTATTATTTAGAATTACTTTGGAGTTTGATAGAGTATTCTAGAAATTAGTATTTAAATTTAGGCTATGTTCATTTCAAAAAATATTTTTCATGTAAAATATTTTTGTAAAAAAATTATTTTATCGTTTTTATTTTCTAGTGTTCGGTTGATACATGAAAAATATTTTCAAAATAAAGTTCTTTATTATTATATTGAAATAAGATATTTTTTACAATAAAATTATGAAAAATAATTGAATCCGGCCCAATACCTCTTGAAGCTTCGATACTGTTTGAGATAATTTTTCATATAATTTTTTTCATGACTTTTTTTTATTTTTGTTTTTTATTTTTTTGTCTAGATTTTTTACATTTTTTATTTATCATTATAAAATAAATTAAAAAGTATATGCCGTTTTGTCAAAAGTTGCAAAAAAAAGTTTAAATAGTATCATAATTTGAACTAATATAAAAAAAATAACTAAAAATGAAAAATACCTTAAAAGCTTATTTAAGGCCTTTTTTTTGTTTTATATGAGCTTTGTTTAAAAAGATATTAATCATTTATTTTTACTTTTTTGATTTCTTATAATGAGACAAGTTTAAAAAGTATTATTATTTAAATTAACGCAAAAAAAAATTCACTAAAAACAAAAAAATGTCTTTAAAAGGCAAAAAAAATCTTAACAAGCCTTTTTAAGGCTTTTTCGTTGAGTTTTTTTATATTAAAAAAATTAGTCATTTATTTTTACTTTTTTTGATTTCTCGTAATGAAATAAATTTAAAAAGTATCATTGTTTGAATTAACGTAAAAAAATTATTCACTAAAGACGAAAAAAATCTCAAAAGCCCTTTTAAGGTTTTTTTTTAAAAAAATTGGTCATTTGTCTTTACTTTTCTAATTTCTCGTAATGAGATAAGTTTAAAAAGTATATTATTATTTGAACTAACCTAAAAAAATTTCACTAAATACCAAAAAAAACTTTTAAAATGTCTTAAAGTGACTTTTTAAGAGTTTTTTCGTCTTGTATTAATCTTATTTTTTAAAAATTCTAGTTATTTTTTTACATTTTTTATTTTTTATAACAAGAGAAATTTAAAATGTATAATTGTTTGAACTAATGTAAAAAATCATTAAAGATGAAAAAAACCATATAAAAAAGATTTTAAAAGACTAATCCCAACAATAACCCCAATTGCCGTTGGCTTATATATCTTCGTTTTAAAAATCGACAAAAAATAAATTTACAAATTTGGGAAGAATCATATTCAAGACACATTTCAAAAAACGGAAAACAACTTAATAATCTATTAAAAGAAAAATATTTTCATCTTATGATATAAAATATTTTACTTAAAAAATTAATTTACTTATTTTTTGTTAAACGAACGGTGAATAATAGGTAAAATATTTTATCAAAAAATATTTTACGTTGAAACGAATGGTCTAATACAGCTTGTAATACCTTGCACAATCTGCAACAAAAACCGAGAGCAAAGCTTGACCTCTCGAGCGGTACTGAGACCGTTTGAGCAGTCTATGCAAAAACAGCGTTTTAAAGGCTGCTAGGTTTGCGCTGTCTTGTGGGTTTTAGTTTTTTTGAGTTCTCTTCTTCTCTTGTGTGCCCTAAAACACTTGCAACCCATTCTATATTCAATATAGTAAAAGAGTGAGCCCGTAGACGCAAGCACTCATTGCCGAACCACGTAATAACTTGTGTGTGCATCTTAGTTGATTGTTTATTCTCTCTCTTGTTCGTTATTAATTTGTGGCTTGATTACGTGTTTCAACAACGTGACTTGTAGGTTAGATTTAGTCGAGTTTTGACTCAAATCCACAACAACTGATATCAGAACAAGGTTCGGAGGTTGAAGAATGCAACATGGCAGATGATGGAAAGATCAAGATCGAAGAGTTTAACAGTTCAAACTTTGCCCCTTTGAGGATGCATATCGAGAATGTTCTATATCAGAAGGATGACGCGGGTCGAGTGGGAGATATTGGATTGAAAGACTCTAGTGACCGTGCGACCAAGTCTCGCACCGTCAGTGATCTCTAATATCGCAAAAGAGAACACGACGGTAGGACTATTAGTGGCGCTAGAGAAGATGTATGATCAACCTTCAGTTGGGATTAAATTTGATGATGAAGTCAGAGCCCTAACTCTCCCATCTAGTTTGCCAGAAAGCTAGTGCGGCTTGGTTGTCGTAGTAAGCAACTTCTTGGCATCAAATAAGTTAAAGTTTGAGGACATTACAGGTTTTGTTTTGGGAGAGGAATCACATCGAAGAACAGCGAGTGAAGGATCGATATCAGGGTCAGCGTTGAATGCCGAAGGGAGAGGAAGGAACAATGATAGAAAAAATTAGAATGGCCTGAAAAACCATAGATCCAAATCACAGGACAAATCACAAACTTAAGAGAAGTCAGTTTGATGTTGGAACTGTGGACCAAAAGGCCATCTTAAGAAGGATTGCCAAGCTCTGAGAAAACAGCGCGGCGACACGAATCAATGGGGTAAGGCTACTGTTAATGTTTCAGATGAAGAAACATAGATGTTTTGATTTGTGCGTTGGTTTATAGAACTGATTCATGGATTGTTGACTCGAGAACGTCATTCCATGCCACTCCTCACATGAACATATTTTACGAGTATATGAAGGGTAGTTTTGGGAAGGTGTATCTGGGGGACGACAAGGCATGCAGTATAGTTGGAAAGGGTGAAGTGCATATCATATAGTCCAACAGTACAGTATTGAAGTTAAGGAATGTTAGGCACGTGCCTAGTCTAACGAGGAATTTGATCTTAGTGGGTCAGTTGTCAGAATCTGGGATCGTGACATCGTTCGGAGGAGATTCCTAGAAAATGTGTAAGGGGTAATTAGTTTTGGCCCGATAGAAGAATGAGGGTACACTACATGTATTATCGGGTTCTTACAGTAGTGCAACAGTGACAGCATCAAAGAGAGACACTAGCACGTGGCACAGGCGTCTCAGTTACATGAGCGGGAATGGAATGAAAGTTATGGTTCAGAAAAGGAGGCTACTGGGTATTTAGTCAGTGGACCTTGAAATCTACAAAGATTGCATCTTCAAAAAATAGAAAAAGGCCAGCTTTACAAAGCAGGTGAAGACTCCAAAGGCAGACAAATTAGAGCCGGTACATACATACGTATGTGGACCCATCCAGATACCTTCTATTGGTGGCTTGAGATATTTCGTAACTTGCATTGATGATGCTACCAAAAAGTTATAGGATTACTTCTGTAAGAATAAATCAGATGTGTTCGGCATTTTCAAGAATTAAAAGGCATCCATTGAAAGCAAGACAAGTCTGAAATTAAAATATTTAAAGTCTGATAACAGCGGCGAGTACTACAATAGGGAATTTGAATATTATTGTGCAGCTAACAGGATAAAGAGTTGAAAACTATTTTGATGAAGCCGAGGCAGAATGGAGTGGCAAAATGTATGAACAAGACGATCATGAAACGTGCTCAGAGTATAAGGTTAAATGCCGGGTTGCCAAAGTAATTTTGGGCAGACCCAATGAGTACAGCAGTGTACTTGATCTATAGGGGACCTTTGGTTGCACTGAATTGTGGATTGCCAAAAGAAGCATGGACCGAAAAAGAGGTAAAACTTTTCCATTTGCGTATTTTTGGTTGCATAACTTATGTACATGTTGAATCAAAGAACAAGGGCAAGTTAGACCCCAAGTTTCAAAAATTTGTGTTTGTTAGCTACGGTACAGATAGCTACGGTTATAGGCTATGGGATCCAGAAAGCAAGAAAATAGTGAAGAGTATGGATGTGGTATTCAATGAGTCGTTTTGTACAAAAACAGACAGGATCAAAAGGGTGAGACAGTAGACAAGTCAGACTCTGTAGTGTTTGAAGGATCGCCTGGCAAAGTCTTAAAACCTCGGAATGAGAATACACAGCCTACTCCACAGGCAAAGCGTCAAACTCCCACGATCAGGAGGTCTACCACAGTCAATAAGCCTACAGTCAGATATTCCCCTTCATTGCACTATTTGCTATTGACAAATAGTGGTGAGCTAGTGTGCATTGAAGAGGCTTTGCATGTCGAAGCAAAGGGTGAGTGAGAGCGTGCAATGGATGAAAAATGAAGTCTCTATCATCAAGCAAGACTTGAAATCTGGTTCAGTTGCCCAAGGGTAAGTCAACATTGTAGAACAAGTGAGTTTATAGGCTAAAAGAAGAAGCTGATAGAAGTAAGCGATACAAAGCGAGACTGGTTGTCAAAGGGTTTTAACAAAAGTCGGGAATTAACTACACATAGATATTTTCACCAGTTGTGAAGATATCCACCATCAGAACCGTTCTGAGTATTGTGGCTACAGAAAACTTACATCTGGACCAGCTAGATATCAAGACGACATTTCTCCACTGTGACTTAGAGGATGAGGTCTACATGCGGCAGCCACAGGAGTACTCGGTTAAAGGGAATGAGAAAATGGTGTGCAAACTGAAAAAGAGCTTATGTGGGTTAAAATAGGCACCGAGGCAATGGTATGAGCCGTTTAACAGTTTTATGGCAGATACAGGGTTTAGTAGATGTCATGGTGACCATTGTTGCCAACTCATTCTTGATTCTCCTCCCATATGTAGATGGCATGCTGTTGCAAGATTCAGCATGGATGAGATTTCAAATCTCAAGGCATAGTTGTCCCGGAAATTTGCTATAAAAGATTTGAAAAAAGCCAAACGAATACTCGAGATGAGGATCAGTAGAAACAGAGAGTGATAGAAGCTAAATCTTTCGCAATCAGAGTATGTTGAAAAGGTCCTGTAGCGTTTCAACATTGAATGTGCTAAACCTATTAACACACATTTAAGAAGTCACTTCAGACTTTCAAAGGAACATGAAACAATCAGAGAAAAAGAAATGAATTACTTGGCAAAGGTACCGTACGCGTTATTCGTAGGTAGTTTGATGTATGACATGATCTGTACGAGACCAGACATCGCCTATGTAGTGGGAGTAGTGAACAGGTTCATGCCAAATCTAGACAATGAGCACTAAGAAGCAATAAAGTGGATTCCGATGTATCTCAGGGGCACCACTAGGTATGCTCTGTATTACGAGAGCTCAGGGATTCAGTTGAAAGGGTATGTGAATTCAGACCTAGCTGGGGACATCGATAGCAGGAAAAGTACAACATGGTATGTATTTACCCTAGGTAGTACAGCGGTAAGTTGGGTTTTCATATTGTAAAAGATAGTGATAATCTTTTCCACATAGTGCTATACACTTAGCAAAGAACTCGGTGTTTCATTCAAGGACCAAGTATATTGATATAAAATTCGATCTCAACTGGAAGAGGGGCAGTTCAATCTGAAAAAGATTCATACAAATAAAAATCCTGCAGATGTGTTTACAAATGATGTGACGATGGAGAAACTGAAGGGCAGTTCAGCTTCTGTTGGTCTTCAGGCTTAGAAGACGAGAAGTTGGCTCACACGAGATTTGTTTGGTTAGTGTTCTAAGGTGACAGAGGTCTGGTTTCTGGGTTGTAGAAAATTTGAAGTAGATTTACTTCAAATGGAGATTATTGGAGGTAAAGAAAATCCTTAAACAAGGACAGACCGATCGAGCGGTGGTAAGACCACTCGAGCAATCTAATACAGCTTGCAGTATCTTGCATAGTCTACAATATAAACCGAGAGCAAGGCTTGAAGCAGTCTATGCGAGAACAGCGTTTTAAAGGTTGCTAGGATTTGCACTGCGTAGTGAGTTTTAGTTTTTTCTGAGTTCTCTTCTTCTCGTGTGTCTTAAAATACTTGCAACTCATTTTATATTGAATATAGTGAGAGTGTGAACCTATAAACGTAAACACCTCTTGCCGAACCGTGTAAAAACTTGTGTGTACATCTTGATTGATTATTTATTCTCTCTTGTTCGTTATTTATTTACGGCTTGATTGACTGTTTCAACAACATAACTTATGGGTTGAATTTAGTCAAATTTTAACTCAAATCCACAACGCAATTAAATACTTTAAAAAATGACGTCTGACGGGAATCCACAACACAATAAAATTGTAAGAGTAAATTTAGACCCCCACAGTAGTCAGCAGAATCCGTTGTTGTGGATCTCACACCTCTCATAATTTTAAAACTGCCGCTCCTGCTACTGGAAAGAAGCCCAAACCCAACTTAAAATTTTAGAATTCACCCAAATTATAATATGATAATACACTTCGAAATGTTATTTTTCCTTTTTATTTAAAAAATAAAACAAAAAAGAGTTGCTCTTGTTCTCAGCTGCGTTTCTTTTTCTTCGCAATACAGAACGAAGAGTCAACAACACTTTCCCAAGAAACTTCACTCACTTTCCCTTCACTTTCCCTTCAATACAAGTTTCGATCACAACGTAAGATTAATTTGAAAAAACACACCCTCTCAAATGTGGGAAGAAACCTGACTCGAGAGACCTTTTCTCAACTTTTATAAGTCCAGGTCCGTGTCCGAATCTATGCACATATCATCAACTGTTGAAAAAATAGATACAAGTTTTTACAACAATATGTACAAATTACAAATAGGCAGAGGCTATTGCCAAAGCAACTCTGGTTTTCACCAAAGCAGCGTACAATCTCATCCGGCGCTGAACACTGGCTAAACCTAATATATTGGCAATAGGTTTGCCCCTACAATTACCAAACCACATTTCAATGGCTGCAATGAACACAAATATTGGACAGAAGCAGTCACTTAAGAACTACTGGATTTCCCCCACAATGACCTGAAAAAACTGATCATACTATCATAAACATCTCTGTTCGCACTCGTACTCAAAAGAAAGTCTACGTGACCATAGTTCTTGAGATAAAGTAGCTCTGGTTTGGGCTTCAATTCCTCAAGAGTGCGCTGCAGATCCGTCACATCTCCTAATGCATCGTTTCCCCCATAGCCCATCCATAATGGCAATGATTCGGGAACACGGCTAAGATCAAATGTTGGGGGTTTAAACTGGCCGTACCTCTTCAGGTTTTTAAACCTTCCATAGTCATACTTTGCAAAGGTGCCTTTACGGATCACTACAAAACATGAGGGATCAGCATCAATAGTGTATGGTGGTCGGGGAGAGAGAGAGAGAGAGGGGGGGGGGGAAGAGATTGTTCAACCAAACAATACAAATCTACAGAAGCTTTGGGCAGTGCGCATGTGCTTTTGAGGGGGGAAAGGAGATTCTATGTTACTTGGACCATGAGTCTCAAGTGCAAGTATATGTTTAAGTGTCGGATTCATTTAATTTTAATATAAAAGATACTAGTAAGCAATCATTTGATTCCTCACCAGCTGATTACAGCCAATAAGCACAAACCTAGCTGTATATCGTCAATTATGAGTGATGCATTCGTATTCAAGGCACACTGATGACAATAAAAGTGCTTGAAATCAAAATTGGGATCACCGGAAGATAAAATAGTTATTGGCAGAATACGACACGTTCTTGAGGCTGCTAGTCTCTAGATATGAGAAAACCACACCACTTCATGATTCTCACTTCATTCTAGCTGTCATGTTCTTTCTGTGCTTCCCAGAAATATTATAAAAATAGGAAACTGTTTGGTGAGATTGGGAAACATAATGGAATTGTTGGGATCCACACTACAAAATGTAACCGAGCAAAAATGCTAAATCAATTTAGTCGCAATCAAAGGCAATGCCCTAACAGCATGAATGGAATATTGCACAATCTCAAATATACACCAAGCATCATGATCAGCATTTAATAGCAACAACAGAAACTGGTAGTTATACGACCTGATTAGATGGGAGCTATGGATGGGTGCAGGTGCATGGTCAAGGTAAGCCAAGCTAAACTAACAAGAACAAATATAGGATGCTACAAGAAAGTACGAAAAAGAGCATACTCTGGAAAAGATGATTCAAATTCTTTGACGATGATGGATGTGGTTCATATCCAAGATAGAAATCAACTTGAGAGATATTCATGCAACAATTTGTGCCTGCAAAGTGAATGAATTGCCTTAATCACAAGTAAAAAGTGTGACCAAATATATAAAATAAAAATAAAACAAAAAAAATTTAATACAGTATTTAGATAGCCATATAGCACCACCAAATATAAACTGAGCATCTTCTATAATCTCCAATTTTGAAAATCAGGTCACTGACCATATGCCTAATTAATATATCGGCCTCTCAGATGCATTAAGCTAATTCCAATTTATGTTAATGGCTTTATTATGAAGACTACAAACTCACAATCGCACAAAAATATGATCAAATGCTTCTAGAATATACTGTCACGCTCCTATAAGTAGGATAGCCTGCTCAAGGAGGAATTGGTTAAAAGCAACTAATTTTATTCAGGGCAAACCATAATAGTGGTCCCCATAGTTTTCCCCTTGCATCAATATATCTTGTTAGTATAAGAGCATAAATAATTTTTCCCTCATTTTTGCTACAACAAGACCCCCAAATCTAAAGCCGCTTAATGTTCCAACCCAAGGTCCCCATGATTCCAATTATGACAAATTAGCCCTTTATCTCATGTGACCGCATTTCAAAGGCAAGAATGGAAATCAGCCTTTATCTCTCCATTTCATCTTCCACTCTCCCTGAAAAACACCAACCCCTCCACCAGAGTCACTAACCCCTCTGCCACCGCGGCCACCGTACCACCATTCCACCATTCTGCCACCGTCCCTGCCACCAAACCACACCCTTGGCATCATAAGTTAAGAAAGAAATGATCAAAGGAACATGAGCTGGTATACCATTCACATAAAAAGAAATGACTACCATCAATTAAAACTTCCAGTAGACATAGCATTCTTACTATATTAAACAAAACAAGATCCTATGTTTTGTAGTCCCTACAAGTGAAACCAACGATACACATAAAATGTTATGTTAATAGTGATAACTTTCATCATTTTTGTCGCGCAGTTGGAAATAAGCTACAACGAAGAAGCAAAAGTAAAAATGTCACGACTCATTTTCATATATGGCGTCCGTGACCGGTCAGTGAGTCAAAACCCACCAAAAGCCTCTTTCTTTCTTTATTTTTCATTCCTTCTTTTGATATTTTTCCGACTAAATTTTTTTTTTTCTTTTTAAATGATCTCATTCAAGCCATTCCAAATTTTAAAACCAAAGTAACTTATTCATTGAAAAAAATTATTTTTCAACAAACATTCCCAGTAAGTTATTTAAAACTCCTAGAACTTCTAAGAGTGCATTCGGCATTCAAACATTACAACTAGATACAAGAATTGAAATACAATACAGAAATTGAAATGAACTCTAACTTTCTTTTTTTCGACTACCACTTTCTTCATTCTATCGCGCGTCACCTGAAATGTTTTAACGTTCATTAACACAGCTAGTGTGAATTCAAAGATATCAAGATTTCTAGTTTGCCATGAATTATCCAAGTTTAACTTTTTATAGTTAAAACATTTTTACTTTGTACCAAACATCATACTGATTTCCATCCTTATTCCATCCAACCATCGGTATTTTTCTGCTCCTGAGTCGGAACCTTTCGGTATTGTTGTCCTGTTCCCCCGAGCAGGGACCTTTGGTATTATTTTCCTGTCCCCCCATAGTAAGGACCTTTCGGTATTCTTTTCCTGTCCCCCTGATTAGAGACCTTTCGGTATTTTTACTGTCTCCCGAGTCAGGACCTTCCGAACTTCTATCAATACATTTATCGTGTATTCAAAACCCATGTATATAGAGACTCACTAGCCCGAAAAATATAGCAGACATTCATGGCCTAATTTTCATTTTGAGATTTCATAACATGTAAAGAAAAAACAAGAAAACAAAATATCTAAGAACTCACCTGGATTTGGCAAAATTTTATTTGCGATTTCTTCAAAACTCCAAATCTAAAATAATAAGTGTAAAATATTTTAGTCACTTAATTTACTTTCTTTTTAATCTTGACATAAAAAACTGTTATTAAAAATTTATTTGTTTCGATAAATTTTTCTTTAGATTTAATTTTAATTTAGGAAAAGGTTTTACAA
>JAOTRH010021517.1:0-22054 GCA_034768845.1 Heliamphora exappendiculata | reverse complement strand
TATTCGGAAGAATCTGATATCTGGGTCTCTGCTGAGTAAGCATGGATTTCGGATGGTCTTTGAGGCAGACAGAGTTACGCTGTCTAAGGCAGGAATGTATGTGGGGAAAGGATATGTGACAAATGGTCTATTCAAGATGAATGTAATGACTGTCATTTCCACTGCTAATAATTTTGTAATAGCTTTATAACGACAAATTTATAATAGCTTTATACCCAAAAATTTATATGCAATAATTTTGTAAAGTCTAATAAAAATTAATTTGTCGTGTTCTATATGTTTCAATAAAAGAGGTTTTAAAATAATATTTTATTAATTTATAATTAAAATCACGGGCATAGCACAGTTTTATGGTAGTTTTCATTATTGAAATTGTTTTTTTTAAATATATAACTTATATTTATATAATTATTTAGATTTATGTTTATAGAGATCTAACGAGTTTGGACACATACAACGTAAAATAATTGATGTTATATTTAAAAAAATAAAATCATAAGTAAAGAAAATACTATGAAATGGATAAAATTAAATTGAAATAGAATATCGTGTTAAGAAAATATATGAATTTATAAAAATTAATTGAAAATATGACTATTAATATAACAGAACAACGTAAAAAGATTCATATAACTAACTCTAAATAATTGAGACAAAGTCTTTAGTTTAATTTAATTTAGTTATAATTTATTCATACAAAAAATTGAATTAATTAAATTTTGGTAATTAAGTCTCTAAATAAATAATATTTATTTCAAAAAAAAATGGTAAATTATATCAATTGTTTATTTTTTATGACAAATATAATTTGTTCGGCTGCCTCTTTTTAATGATATTTAATTTATATAATTTTTTTGTATGTATAATTTATACACGTGAACGGTTCTAATTGGTGAAATAGATTCAATGAATGCCTCACGAAATTGAACTAAACAAGTTCAATCAAAATGGAGGCCGGAGAGCCGAAGACAAACCTTTTCACACATAAAGGGGTGTTTGGCCATCCTCTTAAGGACAGTTTTTAGATTTTTATTATTAATTTTAGTAATAAATTATAATTTTTTAAAATATTTATAACTTATACTCTAAGTTATGATTACTTATTTTTTTTATTTCAATTACAAGTTAATATATTATTAAATATTTAAAAATTTTTACTATAAATTACAATTTATAAATTATTAATTTCAGTAATACTAAATACACACAAAACTAAAAATAAGATTGGAGGCTTCATGAATTATGCCATGCAAAACCTTTTAACTTTTTTAACATTAGAATACAACATGGACAGTATCATATAGTATTTCGACTTATCAACTAATTACTCATTCTTAAAGCCGGCAATAGAATCTACACTAAAATCCATATCACCGTTTCAAAATATATTCAAAATTTGTAAAAACTTTAGTTATGAATATTGTATAATATCAACTGATACGAATAGATACATATCGTTTTGGAGTACAATTGGTATATTAAATTTTTAATTTTGTATCATTCAAATTACTAGTTTGTATTGGGAACTTTCAGCGAAAGGTCTAAAAAAATAAATTTTAACGCGCGAGACCCAATCGTCTACAACACAAATAAATTTAACACAAACAGATAAATTAATATATAATTCATACAGATAAATTTATCTGTTGTCTTATTTTATGCAAGACAGATAAATTTATCTGTATTTTTTATACAGATAAATTTGAAGCCAGATAAATTTATATGTATCAAGTACACAGATAAATTTATCTGTCTTGTATAAATAAGTAAATAGATAAATTTTTCTATATAAAGAATACTGTGCTTTTTCAAAACACATATAAAGCACACAGATAAATTTATCTATATACTTATTTGTGCAAGACAGATAAATTTATATATGTGTCTTTTTAAAATACGTATAAAATACACAGATAAATTTTTCTGTATACTTATTTATACGAGATAATAAATTTATTTGTGCACTTTATATATGTTTTAAAAATACACAAATAAATTTATGTGTTCTAGGACCTAATTGAATCTCACGCGTTAAAATTGAATTTCGCGCATTAAAATTTTTATTAGTGGATAAAAAACAAAACCACTACTATCTTAACGACCTAAAATTAATTTTTTGGTTTGTATTGCCTGTACCGGCCATATCAAACAATCCTCACCAGTACCAAACAATAAAAACAAAAATATTAAATAGTAAATTATATCACTTTTAAGTTAGTTATTTTATTATAAATAATAAAAATTAAAATTAATTTAGTCTAAGTAATTATGATATCATGTTAATTAAGTATTTATATTGTACTAAATTATTTATTATTGAATACTATTTTAAAGTAGAACACATAATATTTTATAGCAATACTTCAAAATAATATTTGGTATTTCATTAGTATCAATATAAATTGCACCAATAAAAAGACCATACCCTATTTAATATGGTATTTAGAATATTGGGATTTGAATTAGGAAAGAATATGGGAAGATCGGAGTATTCCAACAACTAAATAATTACTCATTGGGCAAATTATTAGTTACTTTTGAAATAACATTCAGACCGCGTTGTACAGTATTTTTGATAAATAAAATATTGTAACTTATTTAGTGTAAATTATTTTTGTCTTTTAATCACTTAATAAAGTGAGTTATCATATTTTTACTGTAAAATTTATTATTAACATATTAAATAAGAATACTACGTAAATTTGTAATATGATACTTTAAAAATATCAAATAATTACTCATTTAGTTGGGGGTTGGGGGTGGGTGTGCAATTTTGGTTGCCAAATAATAACAATTAAAAAAAATTAAATAAGTTATTCGTGAAATCCATTTATTTGATCGCATAAATTATTTGAATGAAGAATCTTTTTTTTTTTTAATGGGGGATTGAATGAAGAATCTGAATAGAACTTCTATTACTATGAAGGTAGGATAGCATGGTCCTTTATATGGGAAAGTGATTCATTTGACTTTAGATCTTTGATGAGATTGATATTTAACGTGTGCTTGTTTGGGGTCTGTTTGGAATAATTATTTATTTGTTTATTTTATTTAGTTTATTTTTAATTTTAATGATTTTTTTATTATTTAGTTGAATAATTATATTTTTCAACTCATTTGATCGAGACGAATAGAAAAAATAAATTTTTTTAATTAAAATTTTTAAAAAATTTAAAAAAGACAAAAATAAGGCAAAATAAACCAATAAACCAAATTTTCTGTTTCTTATTTTTGTCTTTTGTAAAAAAAATTTATTTTTCGATTAATTTTTGTTTTACTTTTTTAGTTAATCTCATCGAGAGATTCGGAAAAATAAATTTTTTTAATCAAATTGCAAAAAAAAAGATTAAAGAGAACAAAAATAAGGAAAAATTACCAAAATTAGCCCAAACAGGGTGCTAGTATTTTTTGTTGGCTAATTGGCATTTTTTTTTTAAAATGAAGTTTAAGAAAAGCTTGGTTGTTTGGGATAAAAGTGTAAGATAAGGCTTTTCACGTTAGCTAACTTGTTTGAATAAGTTTAGACTTCTTGGTTTTACCAAATTACCAATTTACTCTTTGGTACAATAATACAATTTTTAATATAACTTTCCATGTTTGTGTAGTTCAAGGATAATTTTGAAACTAGAGAATATACATAGCAAAATAATATAATAATACTACTAATTCAAAAAACGTACTCAAAAACTTACTCAGAATTCAAAATATTACAATTTAAATTTATTTATAGTATGACTCACACAAATACGTAACTAAGTTTGAACTCTTCATTTAAATTCAAAATAAATTCTTAACAATATTTTTAGATATGTAGCATTTTTGCATAATAATATGAGCTTTTTATGCAAGAAATAAGAAGAAAAAAAACTATGTTAAAAAGTTTATTGATTACTATAAAGCTCAAATAATTAAACTTTTTAAGACTTTTATGCAAAATGCTTTAAAAAAAGAAAGATAGACCAAACATAGGATTGGTTATTACATGCTTTCTTTGAACATCTCTTTCTTGAAATTCTGAATTCCTAACAAGTTTGATTGTGATCTATTTGACCTTTGGTGAGATTAAATTAATTATTACTAACAAATCTATTTGCGATTCATTCGACCTTCGCTGTGGTTAAATTAAGTTACTACATTAAACCTAAGTTTGGATTAAAAAGATTAGTGACTTTTATTCGGAGTTTTTTTTGTTTTTTTGAATTTTTTTATATTTTAGTTTAAATTTTTTACTTTTTTAGTTTTTTTGTGAGGAGAGAATTTTTAAAAGTATGCATGTTATGGCTAAATTTGAAAAAAGTTCATTAAAAATAAAAAAAAAAGTAGAAAAAATGTAAAAATGTTTGCTAAATTGGCTTTTTTTCATCTTGTATAGATTTTTTTTATGTTTTGATCAAAAAAATATACTTTTCTGTTTCCTTGTAATGAGAATAATCTAGAAAGTATACTCATTTAGATTAATGCTAAAAAAAATTCACAAAAAAAAAAAAATTGTAGAAAAAACGTTAGGTCAAACACAAATAGTAAGTAAATAACTCAATGTTTTGCCAAGTTTTTCATGTAATTAAGGCGCTGTCTAGGTTAACTATTTTTTATATAGTTTTTTTATTTTTTAATAAGTTTTTTTTATATTAGCTCAAATGATAATACATTTAAAAAGTTTCTCATTACAATAAATCAGAAAAGCAAAAAAAAGTTGACCAAAGAATAAAAAAAGTTAAGATAAAACCAAAAAGCCACTTTAAGGCTTTTATGTGATTTTTTTTTCTTTTTTTTATCTTTAGTGACCATTTTTATTTTTTGTCAAAATGGATAGGCTTTTAAATTTGTTTTGTCATAATGAATGAAAGTAAAAAACTTAGTCCAACAAATCAAGAAAACATCATAAAAGACAAAAAAAAGACTAAAAAACCTAAACCAAACAGAACGTAAATTGAGTTATTACTAACAAGTATGATTGTGTTCCATTTGACCTTTGGTGTGGTTAAATTAAGTTATAAAATTAAGTTATTTCTCCCTTTATTATGATTGATCCATTCTGTAATTCGAATTACTAACCAATGAAAGTCTCTATGGCCATGTGTCACGAAGCAATATTTTAATGACACAATAAAAAAATTTTTGTGTGGCATTCGAACTCCACTAAGTCCGAATTCGTATATTCTCTGATAATTCGAGTATTTTCTGCTACTCAGTTTTTAAATTTCTTTTCAATGACCCATGTTTTATTAAGCAAGAACAAACTCTCTACACAGAAGTCCTGCATAACCGAGATGCCACCTAACGACTTGACGCCCCAAGTTGCAAACTGAACGGCACAGTAACTTTCTTACACCAAACTTATTCCGAGTAAGACACTCGTCCAACTAAGGTCCCATATTCGTTAGGCCAAAAAATAACACGCCCATGTTAACATTGATGTACAACTTAGTTAGCAAGCTTCTCGACGTATAACGTGTCTATATAGCTTGTCTCCGAAAGTTAAGGGTGCCTCGTACCTAATATGACACTAAGGGTCACTCCCGTGCCCACAACGATGTCCTTGTGCATCCACGTGTGCTAAACAATGCACATAATGTGTCACCCGAGTAAGGCAATGTCGATTCTTAGGCCGCAAGTGCATTTTGTCACTTCACTCGTCAAGCAACTCGACTCGTTTCATAGGCTTATGTGTCCAACAATAGCATCCAAACGTGACTCTAGTTGCAAGCATAGGCCACAGGACCCCTTCAAGAAATGTTGAACCCATAACATGCAAGTAGGTTTACACACGAGGTCATTTGGTAGCATCTCGATAGCTTAATCGTGTTAAGATACTCAAATAAGAAAGTTAGCTCGTGGGGTAAGTGAGTTGGTGTCCACAACCTTCAACCCGAGTTCTACGCACGATGTCTAAAACCATCCCTGAGTCCTCCCAGTTGACATTGTCCATGGGGCACCCCTGCCCGCATGGAGTCCCAAAAATGCCACTCTTTGATACCTAGAGCCCTCCCCCAATGTGTCCTAGGATTGTCTACTTTAATACCTAGTGATGACACGAGAGAGGGTTAATAGCTGACATACCACTACCCCCCTTATAATAGTATTCTTAGTCATCTCCATCTTGACAGAAGGAAACATCAAAATATTTGAGGAGTTATAATGAATTTTCAAATATGTTATTTATTTCCAAAAAATTCCCAAATTTCGGCCCAACACATTGTTACAATAGATGAAGCGACCATAAAAATCTGAACTCTATCAGACATCGTTTGGGGACCAAAAATCCAATGCCAAATTGTTGCACGTCGTGCCCAGGTGCCGGGCTACGCTTCCTGCGCATGCCCCACTTTGCACCCAAAATTGCCTGCGTTGCGCCTTGCCATGCGCGCGCTTGTGCTATGCTGTGACCTACGCCCTTGCGTGCTACTACTGTCTTATGCTGTGCCACTGCATGCCATATGGTCTTGTTGGGGAATCGTGACACATTCTAGAGCTAATGTTGCCAGTACTCTTTTGCACCATCATCGGCTTTCTTCGGGCTGTCCTTGTCACCACCACACGACGTCACAAGATTGGCCTTATCAAAGAGCAACCCGTGACACTTTGTCACGGGGCGACACTTTAGTGACGTAGCGGGATTTTTTTCCGTGTGGCGTTCAAACTCCACCAAACCAGAATCCGCCTATTCTCTGACAATTCGAGTATTTTCTATTACCCGGTCTTCAAATTTTTTTCAAGGGCCCATGCTTTATCAAGTAAGAACAAACTCCTCACACAGAAATCCCGTATAATCGAGATGCTACCAGACGACTTGACATCCCAAGTTGCAAACCGAACGACACAGTAGTTTCCTTGCACTAAACTCATCCCTAACACGGCACTCACCCAATTGAGGTCCCATATTCGTTAAGCTAAAAAGTAACACGCCTGTGTCAACATTGATACCCAACTTAGCTGACCAGCTTCTCAACGTATAACCGGTCTATATAGCTCATCTCTGAAAGTTAAGAGTGCCTCGTACCTTACATGACACCAAGGATCACTCTCGTGCCCATAACGATGTCCTCATGCGTATACGCGTGCTAAGCAATGCACATGACGTGTCACCCGAGCAAACAATGTCGATCCTCAGGTCGCAAGTGCATTATGCCACTTCACTCGTCAAGCAACTTGACTCGTTTCATAGGCTTATGCGTCCAACGATAGCATCCAAGCGTGACTCTAGTTGCAAGCCACTCATCTCAGGCCGCAGGACCTTTACAAGCAATGTCGAACCCATAACATGCAAGTAGGTGGCACACTAGGTCATTTGGTGGTACCTCAATAGCCTAATCGGGTTAAAACACTCAAATAAAAAAGATAGTCCGCGGGGCAAGCGAGTCGGTGTCCACAACCTCCACCATTAGTTCTACACGCGATGTCTAAAGCCATCCTCGGGTCCTCCCGATTGACATCAACCATTGGGCACCTGTGCCCGCATGGAGACCCTAAAATACCTCTCTTTAGTGCCTAGAGCCTGCCCCCAATGTGTCTTTGGGTTGTGCACTTTAGTGCCTAGTGATAACACATGGGAGGACTGGTAGTTGAAGCACCACTATTCCTCTTATAATAACATTCTTAGTCATCTCCATCTTAAGAGGAGAAAACATCAAAATATTTGAGAAATCATAATGAAGTTTCAAAAGTATTATTTATTTTCAAAAAAATTTCAAATTTTGGCCCAACACATTAATCCAATAGATGAAGCTATCATAAAAATATCACAGACATCATTCGGGGCCCGAAAACCCAATGCCAAACTGTTGCACGTTGTACGCACGACCCAATCTGTGCCCTAAACTGTCCGCATTTTGCCTTGCCACGTGCGCGCACTTCCACCGCACTCTAACCTGCGCCCCTTCGCGCTGCTACTGTCTTGTGCTACACTGCCGCATACCACATGGTCTTGTTGAGGCATTGTGACACGTTCTATGGCTAATGTTACTAGTACTCCTGTGCACCATCGTGGGCCTTCTTCGGGCTGTCCTTGCCACCATCACACGATATCACGGGATTGGCCTTATCAAAGGGCATCTCGTGACACTTCGTCACAGGGCGACACTTTAGTAACGCAGTGAAATTTTTTCCCGTGTGGCATTTGAACTCTACCAAGCTCGAATTTGCCTATTCTCTAATAATTCGAGTGTTTTCTGTTACCCAGTCTTCAAATTCCTTTTTAAGGGTCCATGCTTTATCAAGTAAGAACAAACTCCCCTAATGAAAATCCCGTATAACCGGGATACCACTTGACGACTTGACATCCCAAGTTGCAAATCGAACGACACAGTAGTTTTCTTGCACTAAACTCATCCTCAGTAAGGCACTCGCCCAACTGAAGTCCCATATTCGTTAGGCTAACAAGTAACACGCCTGTGTCAACATTGATGCCTAACTTAGCTTACAAGCTTCTCGACGTATAATGGGTCTATATAGCTCGTCTCCGAAAGTCAAGGGAGTCTCATACCCTATATGACACCAAGGGTCACTCTCATGCCCACAGCGATGTCCTTGTGCGTACACGCGTGCTAAGCAATGCACACGACGTGTCACTCGAGCAAGGCAATGTCGATCCTTAGGCCACAAGTGCTTTATGCCACTTCACTCGTCAAGCAACTCGACTCGTTTCATTGGCTTATGCGTCTAACGCTAACATCCAAACGTGACTCCAGTTTCAAGCCACTCATCTTAAGCCACAGAACCTACAAGCAATGCCGAACCTATAACATGCAAGTAGGTTGACACACGAGGTCATTTGGTGATACCTCGATAGCCTAATTGGGTTAAGACACTCAAATAAGAAAGATAGCCCACAGGACAAGCGAGTCAGTGTCCATAGAAACATCGTCAATGGGGCACCCGTGCCTGCATAGAGACATTAAAACACCTCCGTTTGGTGCCTGAGCCCGCTCCTAATGTGTCTTGGGGTTGTCCACTTCAGTGCCTAGTGATGACACGAGAGAAGGCTAGTAGCTGACACACCACTACCCCTTATAATAGCATTCTTAGCCATCTCCATCTGGACAAGAGGAAACATCACAATGTTTGAAGAGTCATAATAGATTTTTAAAAATATTATTTATTTTCAAAAAATTTCCAAATTTCAGCCCAACTCATCAGTCCAATAAATGAAGCTATCATAAAAATCTCAACTTTATCGGACATTTCTTGAAGCCCAAAAACCCAATGGCAAACTGTTCCACGCTGTGCCCAGGCATCGGGTTTCTCTGCTTGTGCAAGTCCCACTTAGCACGCTAAAATGTCTGCATTGCACCTTGCCACGCGAGCGCTTGCACCGCGCTCTGACCTGTGCCCCTGCGCGCTACTACTGTCTTGTGCTGCACTGCTGCATGCCACATGGTCTTGTTGGGGCATCGTGACACGTTCTAGGGCTAATGTTGCCAGTACTCCTGTGTATCATCGTGGGCCTTCTTCGCACTGTCCTTTCCATCACCACACAACATCACAGGATTGGCCTTATCAAAGAGCAACCCGTGACACTCTTCCCCACTTAAACCATCAACGTCCACATTGATGTTGCACAAAGTGCAAGTGCCACACGCTAAGCTCTACCTCCTCTGAAGTTGCTTCAGCATCTACCGATTACCAACAGTCTGTCGTGATAACTTACCACCAACATCCATCTCCATCGGCCAAGTACCTGTCTTTCCTCTTAGAAGACTCGACTCAAACACAACAAAGCTCCTCTGAGCTGACACCATCAGTCTTCACCTGATTCTGCAATAGTGCTCCTCTAAGCTAATGTCTATCTTGACATTACTTGTTAAGTGATCCGTTGTCAACAACGCTATTCAACGTTCCTCTGTCCAACTTAGAACTAGCTTCTCTAAGCTAAACTCAACTCAAATGTTCCTCTAAGCTATCAAGCGACTTCTCGCTTAACTCTTATGGATGCTACTCAAGCCACCATATCACTGGTGTTAACCAATAAGAAATGGGGTACTGCACTGCTTCGCAAAGGACGTTGTTGGCACTCCGTCACATCCTTCCCCACTTAAATGGTTGATGTCCTCATCAATGCACTTCAAACTCTGGCCCTCTTGGCACTTCCTTGCAAAGCCCTTTGGTTGTTACTCTCTTAGCAAACTCTGCTTGCTTGCTAGGCTTGCTCTGCCTTCTCTGGTTGACACAAAATGTAGCCCTCTGACTGATGTCCTCTAACATGCTCTGGTCAATTCTTTTGACTTGTCTTCAAATGCCTACTGACAAACTTGAAATTAAAAGGTAGTCCTTCGACTCAGCTCAAATGCCCTCTAACAAACTTGAACTCTTCACCTATTTGGGGTGTCCATGCCCTCTGGCTGAACATTTACTCGTCGCCCTTTGGCAATGTCTACGCTCCTATTGATGAACTCAACTGGTTGCCCTCTGGCGATGGTCATGCTCTCTAGCATAACTCTGCTTAATGTCCCTTGCGTTGGCAATTAGGATACAAACTCTCATTGTTTTGATCTCCCAGTAGATTTACATGACTCAACTTCCTCTGAAGTGAATACCCTCTAGTAGAAAAGTTCTCTGGTTACTCCAGTGCCTTCTTCACAGAGATCTCAAACACAACTCAAGTGACTGCTTAGTGCCTCAGCCCTCTGAGCTTCACCCTAACAGCAAATGAGAACCACTCGACAATTCAAAGTCTTTACAAACTTAAATTGTCTTGTACCTTGGCCTACTCGCGGCTGTCACCGTAACAATGATCTTGAAGCGACTCTCCACTTTTCTTGAAGATTTATCACACCACCCAACACATGAAAAATTTGTCAACTCTCTGCAGGCGAACTATTTAAAATTTGGTGCACTTTACCTGCCGTTGCATCAAATATCTTGACTTAGCACGTCTTGGTATGTAATCACCCCTGGTAATTATGACTTTCTCTGCTACCCAGTTTTTCTCTGACTGGCACATACTTCTCTACGCCTCTTGCACACGGGAGTCAAGATAACAAAGTGGTTTTGAAATTAAATTTTTCGATCATTCTCCTTTTAAAACCAACAGCCAAGCTTTTAAGATACAAATTCACTGACAGGCACAATCGCATATACACGACCTAATAATGAAAAAAAAAACTCAACTAACAAGCTCACAATTCTCAAATCAAACGGACCTTTAAAATGGAACAATCAGATTGAATATAGCACAAGCCTCATGAAATAAATAAGTGAAAATGTCATATGCCCATCTCAACGATGAAGAGCTTTATTATGATTGGTCCATTCTGTAATTCGAATTACAAACAAACGAGAGTCCCTATGGCCATGCCAATAACAAATTGCTATGCTAACTTTGGTCACCTCTCCAATTCTTCTTTCATAAAGAAAAAAGAAAAAAACCCACAAAAGTTCATGTTTGGATAATAAAAATCTTAAATGGGAATAAAAATGTAACTGCTAGGAATTAAATGTCTAATAATTTAATACATTAAATTATTATATTCAAACATTTAAACTAATTTAAGTACCGTATCCAGAGTTTTTTTTTTTAAAAATATTACACTTCAACATTTACTTTTCTTATTAATTGACTTCATTTTAGAATCAAATTATTTCTTAATTTTAGAATGAGAATCCAAGACAGGGCCCGATTGGCAATTAACTTAAAATTTTGCTTTTTTGTTTTTTTTGTGTTTTTAGTCAAAAAAAAATTAAATTGAATTTAAAGTAAGTTATTTGGTAACTTAGCTTTTAAACTAAATTTTTTTAACTTGTTTGTTTAGATAAAAAGTTAATTTTTTTACTTTTTATTTAAAGTGAACAATTTTACCATTTTTTATATTTAATATTAATAATTATATATAATTGATAGTGGTAATATATAAGTTATGAATAGGAGATATTATTATATTTTAAAAGTGATAAAAATTTAAATAGAATATTTTAAGAGTTAGTATTTTAATTTGAATTTTTAACTATTTAATTTTTAAAAATTTTTTGTCAAATGGGTTACTTTAACTTTTTAGAATTTTTAGCTAAAATTTCCAAATGCCAAGTTGCCAATCAGGGCCTTAGATAAGTAATCACGAATCACTTTCATATTTCAGTTCCTTTCAAATGCAAGAATTGTAGAAATTCTAAATCACATCCTTATTGATCTCTTTAAAAATTTCTTTCATTCAAACAAAATTTCCATGAATACATTAACATCATCCTTCTTATTATTGTCTAAATTTCTACACTGATCTTTGAAAAATGAAAAGGCATTCACACAAATTTAACAAATCAACACAATGGTGCCTCTACACAACTTACATGTCCCCTCTCCCTTGACCAACCTGAAGGAAAAGGAAGTTCCATTCATCGGCTGATTTCGATCGCGATTCATCGAAGTTACGAACTCGAACGTTGCATCTTTCTAAGACAGATTCATCAACCGGTCACGAACTCGAACGTTGCAGCCTTCTAAGCCACATTCATTCATCAACCGATCACGATTCATCGTAGTCACGAACGCGGACGTTTAGCCTTCGAAGCCATATCGAATGAAGGATCATGTGAAAGACATCGAATCTCTTCGGAGGCGAATTAACCTCGAAATGCCTCCTCACTTGGACACCTCTCCTATGCAATCTTATGTATTGTCGCTGGGAAATTGATGTTAGAATTGTCTTCAGGTTGGGAATGTCCTTAACCGCAATCTCGACAGAAAATGACTTCCAATTCAGCACGTCGCTAAATGGTGCCACGTAGTGGTCCTTAATGAGCACCGGGACACAACCGGTGTAAAGTGCCTCGACCATTCTCGGGCTGGCCACTTCGTAGCCACTTGCACAAATGCAGAACCGGCTCTTTCGCAGCATCCCATAGTAGGAAACGCCCTTTGGGAGGTACTTGTGGACCTGGACGTCTTGGTCCTTGTTTTCCCAATGCTCTAACAGAACCGGCCTAACGGGGCCGTGTACCCCTCCGGCGAAGAAAACCAGGACCGGACGGCGGGAAGGGGATGGCCCGCCGAGCAAGCGATTCGTGGTGCCATCCGGGAGAAGGATTTCTGGGAAGGACACATCTTTTGTTGGGTTGAATCCTTCTGAGGTATTTGCATTACATAGAGCCCGGATGGAATTTTTGTACAGGTCTGGAACAGAAGTGGAAAGCTCTGGCCCCTGCAATGCAGCAGTTTACAAAAATTAGAAAAAGTTCAGAGTCCTATTTTATTAGATACGACAATTAAGTGTGTAGATAAATCCTACTTGACATCACAATGCAAGATAAACCCGAGGTTAAGCAAACCATCTGTCAAGAAGGGCTTGGCTCGGTTGAAACTCGTTTTGAGTTCAGTTTGTTTAATAAATGAGCTATTCATACACTCAAAATTAGACTCTTCTTAATAAGCTTGACTCGTATAAGCTCAACTCGGCTTGTAAATATTTCGATTAACAACTCGGCTAAATTCTATACAAGCTCGTTAAAGCTCGTTTGAGTTAGCCGAGTTTGAACAAGAGTGTCTAACTTTATTTGAGGTCTAGCTCGAACATCATATAATTTTTTTTAAGCTCGCAAAAGGTTAGGTCTATTAGACTTGGCTCGATTCGTTCGCACCCCTCCAGTCCAAAAAACATAAAGAAAATAAATAAGCATAGGGAAGTGGTTTAAAATTCAGCATTAATGTGAGAGTAACAGAGGAAATGCAGTGATCCACCTTACCCAATCATGGCAAGAAAGCATGAAATGATCGGCTCCGAGGCTTCGATTCCAGTATTGGTATTTCCGCGCAATGAGATCGACATAATCTTTGATGGCTTGCTTCATGGGAGCCCAATTATGGGACTTGGGTTCATAAACAAATTGAACTATCGATGTAACGCTGAACGGTAGGAAGAAAACATGGGCTCTGTCAGGATCTCTGGTGCGAAAATGGCTAACCTCCATGCTATAAATGAAGTTTCCCTCTGTTGCATATATGCTCTTGCATGGACCATTGTGAAAAATTGGGGGCTCTCCTTCTTCATAAACAAATACCTTAAATTGTTTTTCCATTTCCAAGTAGCTCCTGGAGTTGCAGAGAAGACAAAGGAATTGAGAAACCCGAAGTTTCAACTTCCTAGCATCCATTCAAAACGAATACTTTGGTAGGTTATTGAATTAACTTTCAATTGTGTACTCCAGTGTTTTTTTTTCAAAAAGCATACTCGATCCTTTCAATTTCGTACCCCACAAGGCTTGTAAGTGTCATAAAAAAATATTAGCTTGATCATACATCAATAGGGATATGAAACATCGATAGGAATATGATCAAATTGTGTTTTGTTTTTGAAAATGAATAGCTTTACTCTAAATGGACTCTTCAATTTAAACCGTCAATTTTATAAAAAAGAAAGCATTTTTTTCATATATTGTTTAATGTCCGATAAAGTTGTTGAATTTTGACATAAACAGTCTATCTTTAGGGCCTATGAGATGAAATGTTCGCATTATCTTGTAGGTCTACTTCAAGCTCACAAAATGGAATCTCGAGGGGTATGAAGAGGAGCTTCTCCAAAAAACTAATAAGGGCATGTTTTGTATAATTTTTCTTTCATGTTTAATGTGCTCACTTTTCATATAAAACAAAACACTTGTATAGTGAATTGTTTTCAAAAGTTATTTTTTGATTATTTTTTTAGAACAGCACACTTTTTAGAAAGCAAAAAAAAATGTTTTCAATTTTTTTAAAATCGTTTTTTTCACACAAAAATAAAACCAATATAAAAACAGAAACTATTATAGGATTTCTCAGGAAACCAAAACATTTTCTAGAATTTCTCTTAACCGACACAAAAACTAAGACTGTTTTAGGATTTTTCACCGTTGTCGTTACCAAAATGACAGAAAAATAAAAATAGAAAACGAAATCAATTCCGAAGAGAGCCATGCATCGAAAAGTACCTGTGGAAGGAATTGGCTTTCCAATACATCGGACCTTTCGGGACAAAATCAAGGTCCTGTGTTTGATTTCCATAAGTTCTAGCTTCTTTTATTGCGGCACGAGCTTGTCCAAGACTGGCTTCAAGCTTCTTCAAATGGCTAGGTTTCCTTTTCCTCATGGGAAGAGTTTGAGACTCATCATTCATGGAAGGAACAATATGGGGTCCACTTATGGTGGCATTATTCAAGCTCTCTTCATTCTTTTTCTCAACCTGTTGAATTGATACAGATATATATAAATGTATGTATGCATGAATATATAAGCACATTTACTGATTTACACGTGATTTTTCTTTGAAAGATAACAAAGATTTGATCGAATTGAAGTTTTGACGCAATAGTAGAGTTGTCGTTGTGTGATTTGAAGATTATGAGTTTGAGGTGTACAAATAGCCTATTGCAAATAAAAAATAAGACGGTGTACTATAGACACGTTGTAGTTTGTTTCTTTCCTAAACTTCAAACACGCAAAAACTTCGTGTACCAAGTTGTCCCTTTAGATAACAAGATTTGAACACTAGTCCTAGAGTCATGATATCCCAACTCTTTTATCATCCAGCTCCAATAGAGATCAAACCTAAATAATTCAGAAAAAAAAAAAAAAGTCTGTATCTTTTCTAATAATGGATCAAATTGCATCAATTAATAGCAAATGTATGAAAACTAAAAGAGGAAAAGAGGTCAAATTTTCACTAGGATCATACTCCTTTTATAGTCTTATTGGCAACTAGCTTAAAAACCTAATTGTATTTTTTTTCTTTTTGCAATTTTGACCAGAAAAACTCGTTTTGATTGAAAGTAGATTATTTGGTAAATTAATTTTTAAGTTAATTTTTCTAAAGTTTCTTGGCCGGGTAAAATGTTAGTTTTTTGTTCAAATTAAATAATATTACTTTTTTATATTTTTAATTATAATGATTATAAATAATTGACCGCTTAAAAAAATCATATTAAAAAACTATCACAAACGCAGGTAAGTGGTCCCTCCTACACCATTACTTCTGTATGGCCAAGCATTAAACCAATAAAATTTTAAGATAATCCGTGAAATACTTATTGTTTTAATTGGTGACTTCACATTTGAGAGTTTTTTTTTAAAGACCCAGAAAACAAATAATAACGATTATATATATTCTTTCAAAGAGTTGGATCTTGTATATCCTAGAAAATTCATATGCCTCAGCCTTCGTTTGTCAATTTAGCTTTAAGTTAAAAAATCAAAAAATTCATTTGGTTATAAAAATAGTAACTTTTAAGTTATCAAATAAGCTTAATACAAAATTCTATGGTTGTCCTTCAGCCTAAATGAGCTGGAGTATGATTGTTTAGTTAAAATTTGTGTAATTTTATAAATAAAATGATAAAATTAAAAATTATTATAAAAAAAGTTAAAAAATTAAAAAATTAAAAATTAAAAAATAAAACATCTAAATTTTTTAAATTTTAAAACAAAAATAAAAAATGCTAGCTTTAAGCCGGTAGCCAAAGAAGACTCAGTCCTATGAAAATCACATGATGAATTATTATTATTATTTTAAAAAGTGTAAATAAATTTAAATTAAGAGCTTGGGGCTGTGATTAATATTGGGGGCAAAAAGTCAATAACAGTCGTTTTAGAGAGTCGCATTCCGGAAAGCTTTTTCTATTTTGTTTTCAATTTTTAATATTTTTTTTTTCAATTTTAATCAAAATTTTTATATTTCTTGATTTCCAAAAAAAAAAAATTAAGGTAGTAAAATTGTAGACACACTAACCTGTCAATTTGTAATCCAGATCAAGAATTTCCTTGAGAAGAACTACGAAATAAAAAAATTCAAAAGTACAAAAAATAAAACAAAAATCTACCTTATTTTATATTTTAGTTATTTATTATTTTGAACTATCTTGAAATTTCTTTAACTTTTCATATTTCTTAAAGAGAGAAAGTGAAAAGCTATAAAAAAAATATAAATTAGTAAAAATAGTAAAAAATAAATACAAATATTTAAAAAATAGTAAAAAAATCAAAAAAAATTGAGAAACACGACTTAAAAGAGGGATTATTCTAAATAGTGAATTCAGGACTCTCGGACAACGTTCAGAGATGGCAGCCAAAAGCCGTCGTCGTTCCTCGTAAACTTCTACTTCCAAATTCCTTCTTTCGAGTATAGAAAGATTTAACAATAATAATAATTGAAAAAAAAAGATCTTTTTGCCCTGGAATGTATCAAATTTTTATTGAAACGGGTAAAGGTTTTTGTGTTTCCTTTCTTTTCTTTCCTTTTCTTCCTTTTTTCTTTTGTTCTGCTCTCGGATTAAAAAGTAGCCCCTCTCTAAATCATCAATAAATACACAGACTTATATATATATACACACACAGCATATATGTACACACACACACATATTGTGATTGGGGAAGAAAGAGAATCTTACAGGTGGTGGGATTTCTATGGCTTCTATAGCAAGCGGTGGTGAAGAAGGTCGGTTAAGAATGGACTCATCTGAGATAGCTTCTTCTCCCCGATTATCACCGACCAACCTCGAATGCAAATCTGAAGATTCTGAACGTGCCCCTCTTACTTCCTTCTCAGACGAAACAGAACCACTCGTCGTGTTCAGACCCACAAACACTCCAGAAGAAGAAGAAGATGATGATGATGATGATGATAATGAAATTACAGAACTCCACATCCATGGATAGTGATTTGAAGACAAAACCCAATTGGAGTTCTTTGGACCCAGTAAAGCCACAAACCCAGACACCATAATAAGTGGAACTATTAACCAGAGAAGCTTCACAGATGACGACGACGATGACGGCGAAGGTGACCGCCATGAACAAAGTCCAATCTCCCCCATCGATCCTTCCACCTCTTTCTCTCTCTCTATATATGCATGTATAGAATAGATAGATAGATAGGTGTTTGTTTTGTTTGGTTTGGTTTGTGGGTGGGTAATGGGGATAAGGATCTTCTCTCCCTCTTTTCTTTTCCTCTCTTTCTCTCCTTTTCTTGGTAAAGTGAAGGAAAGTTGGCTTGGGGCCTTGGGGGCATGGGAAGAGCAACAATTGGTGAGAGATGGTTGCGCCAACAGGCCAAGCGTCTTGTTTCTCTGATCTCTGTTTTTGAGCTCTTCATGCAAAATATGGGAATTTTTTCTTTATTTCCATTTCTACCCTTTCTAAAATTTCCAATTTCCAACCCAGAACGGTGATGTTAATAAATATTCAACTTTGTCAAGCCACTATTGATTGTGATCTGCGAGGTGAGATTTATAAAATGTGGAAACGGCAATGATATTTTATGATCTTAATTTTATTTTTAATGATTTTTTTTTTGAAACTCGTATGGTATAAAAATAAATGTTATTTTGATTAAAATATTTAAAAAAACTTTTAAAAATAAATTAAAATAAATCAATAAATTGAATTTCTTTTATTTATTTTTGTTGTTATTTTGATTAAAATGTAAAAAACTTTAAAAAAATAAGTTAAAATAAAGAAATAATTTTATTTTTAATTTCTTTCAAAAAAATAAAAATAATTAAAAATTAAGAAAATGAAAAATAATAATAAAAATCGCACAGATTAATAATAAAAGGCCACTGTAATTAGTATTTACAATTTCTTCCGCTGGGATGGTGTTGTAAGTACATAATTTTGCATGACGTAAGTAGCCCTAATCTTTGTGGGAAAGTCCTGCTTTAGATGATGACACTTGGTATTTGGCATGAACGGGCTTCAATGTAATTATCATCATATAATTAATTTAATTTAATTATATGGTTATTGATATACCAGTGTAATTATTATTACATAATTAATTTTAATTAATTATAAATTTTGACAATAATCCTGCACAAATTTCAATTATTGATCTATTTAGAACTACAGAACATCATTGGGAGTTTCTTCTTCACAATATTTTTCTCATGTTCTTCGTGGATAATACCATCTTAAATCATTTTTTCAAATCACATTATAAAAGTTAGAAATAAAAATATGTATAATTATTATTTATAATTAATTATTAATAATATCTTTCATCAATAGTATTGCATGTGTTTTAATTATCATTACAATTAATCTCTTATATATATTGAATTGATAATAGTAAAATCTATCAAATTAATGTAATAATAATACATGAGTTAATAAATTAAATTTAATAAAAATATTATTGGAATTTAACAAAAGAATAAAATTGTAATTTCTTGATTAACTAAGACTAAATTTGTACTTTTATGTTGAGAGGGACGAGAGAAGAAAGTGTCACTTTTTATATAGGTATGATATGATAATGTATTTAAGATTCTTAAGTTATTTGAACATTTTTTACTAATAATTTTAAATATATTAAAATAAAAAATATTTAATTTTCAAAAAAAGTAACTTTTGTTCAATTACACTTGGTTGTCACGATGAAGCAAGGGACAAAAGGAAAGAAACCCAATAGGACAAATAAAGAACCCACCATCGATTAATATGTCACGAGATCTTTGATCTTGAAAATTTAATGTTTTTCTTTTTAATATATTAAAAATTATTGAGTTATATTTTTTGATTTTTAACATAAATAAGTGAGTCTAAGGAATTTCGATGTATTATTATAATTAGTTATTGAAATTTCAAGTTATATAAATTTTTGATGTATTCGCCATTACATTAATTAATTTAATAATATAAAATACTAAAAATAAAATCAAGGTGAATAAAAATACACTTTTGCTTATTATTTTTGTTGACCAAATACAGTTTAGTCGGCGAAGCTTCTACTCTCTGCGACCAAATACAATTTGGTCGGCAAAGGTGTTGACTTTTCGAGACCAAAATACAGTTTGGTCGGCGAAGGTGTCAATTTTCCGCGACCAATTACTCTGGTCGGCAAAAGTCTTAGAGTTTTTTGCGACTAATTACATTTTGGTCAGTAACAATATAATTTTGCACGACCAAATTGATTTTGGTCGGCGAAAGGTATGCTTTTCCGTGACCAAGCTGATTTTGGTCGGCAACAATATAAGTTTCCGCGACCAAATTAATTTGGTCGGTGAAAGAGTATGATTTTCTGCAACCAAGTTGAATTTGACCGGCGAAAGTAAACACTTTTGGATCCAAACTTTGTTTGGCAAAAAGTTTAATTCTAATACTTTTTAAAAAATATATTTTAATCATTTTATGATCAAAATATTATTTGGCAAAAATTACTTGTATAAAAATCACATCAAATTATCTATATTATTATTAGTTTTTTTTTATTTCTCGAAATCAATAATAGTTTATATTCCAAAAACTATTTTTATAATACTTTAGATTTTAATTTTAAAATTTAAAAAATTTATGAAATTAGTTATATAACTATTAAAAAATACGTAAAAGTAGTAATAAAAAATAAAAATCTCTTACCATCTACTATTGTTATGTATATTTTATTATTAAGTATAAATAACTTTACACTCTCCACATTATCTATCTCTTAATAAGTTTTATACCAATTTTTTATTTTTAGAAAAATATATAATAGTATTAATTATTTAAAAAATATTAAACTTGCATTACGAGAATCGCAAGTTTAGCTAATTATATATATGTTTAGGATAATACAAATTAATTTGGTAATTTTATGAATAATTTTGAGATCAAAAATAAATTTAATTCTTTTATAACTCTATTTTATAATTTATATTTTTATAAATAATATACAAATTATATTTTTAACAAAAGAATAAACCCTAACTATGTAAGGATAAGCTAAAAAGCTATGTTCACGTTCTCACTCTCAGACCGATGCATCAGGCCGATTAATCTCTTCTCTCAATCTAAACTCTCCCGCTGCAGGCTTCCCTACCGACGCCTTTCCATCGTCGCCTCTCCATCAACGTCTCAGCGCCGACACATCATTGGACGGCTCAACCCCTCGCCGTTTCATCATTCACGACTCACAGCGCTCGCGCATCATCGCTTAGCACCTCATCGCAACCCTATCGCCTCGTCGTCGCTTTGTCGTCTCTCTCACCGGTTGAACAACGAAATCACGGTAGATACTCAGCCCTCTCTTCATCGTTTGTCTTTGTTGCCTCATTAGTTTGTCATCTTCTCTCTTATCAGATCTCTTTTTCCTCATTTTAATATTCAATTTGTGCATTGTAACTGAAATCTAAGAACGTCTCATCTATTGCCGTTACACTCTCACACCTTAGGCACCTTGTTTCATTGGTAAGAATACCTTGTATTTTTGTATTTGCATTAGAAGCAATCAAAAACTCAAAATCTTAAAGCTTAAATTGAAACTCAAAACCTTAATCATTCCTTAAGATTTTTTATATTAAAACTTAAAACTTTAAAACTTTTAAATACTTGTGCTGATGCTTGCAATCAAGCAGTTGTTGTAAACAGGCTCTCTTTTATCTTTTCTATAATTGTTTCTACAATTTTGTTAAAAATTCAAACCCTTTTCATATTCTATTATTTTTTTAAAATTTTTGACAAAATATAGAAACTTAATTTGTTGGAAAAAGTATTTTAAGAAAATTTGTAGCAATTCAGTAATTTGTAGAAAATAATTTTTGACTGTAGATATTTTTTTACTGTTTAGGTTCGGCATGTCCGGATATTTTGAATAATAATTTGAGAGCGATTTTAAGATGTTAAAAAAATTAATAATACAATAGGAATAAAATTTTAACTAAATAAAATGAGATGATTAATAGAGTAGATTTATAGACATGAGAAAATATATGTTAAACACAATGATTTAATTAATGAATGGACGTGGAGTTTTTTGAAATGTTGAAAAAAAAGAGAAGACGTTGCATCTCAGCTTCTAGAAGCTGAGAGGGAGAGGTCGAGAGAGAAACAGAGAGGAGAAAAATCGGCGACCACGCCGACGTGACGCCGCCCTTCACCCCACCACCGCGCCGCCGGCACCACCTCCCCCACCTATCTTGGCCGACGACCGCAACCCAGCCACCATTGGATAGTCCTGCCGACCTCGCTGTCTTCTTCTTCTTCTTCTTCTTCTCCTCATTTTTCTGTTCTCTTCCATGGATTTAAAAAGTTAAAAGCTTGGATTATGATCCAGAGAAATAATCAACCATGGAATCCAAACCCAAGAAGCCTCACTCCTATCCTCCGCTCGCCGAACACCCT
>JAOTRH010021506.1:0-22056 GCA_034768845.1 Heliamphora exappendiculata | reverse complement strand
TGGCCAATTCAATTGTAATTGAATCTGCTATTGAAATCTGGATTTCAATGGCCAATGAAATTCACAGATTCCAACACTGGATTCGGAGCATTTCCTGCTAACCGTGTTGGTCATCCACAAACTAACAATCCGTTTGGAAGCTCAGGCCTTCTCTGACTCTAACTACAGGTCCAAAGATGATTTAGGTACGTTTTGAGGTGAGTTAAGCAGCTTTTGGCTTTCTATGTGTTTTGCCTTTATCAAAGATGATTTAGGTGTATTTGGAGGTTAGTTAAGCAGCTTGTGGCCTTTTTCTGTAGATGATTTCTGAGCTTGAATTGTAAATGGTGCTAATTGGAGGAAGTTGTAAGATTTTCATTCGCAATGTAAAACTCAACTTGAATTGGACTCAAATGTCGCGTCATTATGTACACTAGATTTTGCGGTCATTTTTCTTTACTGTAATTTTAAATTTTTTTGGTATTTTGAAAATTAAGTCTAAAAAAGTGTTCTTTTTTTTTTTTTTGGAGATTCATGTCGGAAGTTATGCTGGAGTGGGAAGGTATGTTTAGTTATTTCTAAATTTGTATATTTTTCTTTTACCGATTAAGGCAAATGTCATTTCTACCCTCGATTAATAGAATCTAATTATCGAGCCAAGCTTTACCCAGCCAAGTTCATCTTAGCACAAAGTATGCTTCATTTAAGTTCAATCTTTAATTTAGTAGTCTGCCTAATTTTTTTTCGATGTTAAACTTAGGCTCTTAAAGCTTGACTCAAACATATATAATAAAAGGTTGGCTGCAAATTAGCTGAACTCGAACTGTTTTCAAGAACAAATTGTTTATGCTTGGTTAAAGCTCAGTTTGATGTGTGTCTCGGTCACATCAGCTTAGATGAAGGTTGCAAGCAAAGTTAAGTTGGAGCTGAATTTTGATGGTCTGAGTAGTTTAGGCCTTTAACTAGTAAGATTTGGTGGCTTACTGATGGAGATAATAGATTGAAATAAAGATCAATTTGTGATTATATTTTATTTTGTTATAATATTAGGATGCTATTTGTTTCCATTAATGAGACTTCGGTGAATAAGAATTGATATTGAATTGTGTAATTTCTTTCTTTCCTTTTTTTTTTTAATTTCTATTAGTGCTACATCATTTTGGTATCAATGTATAAATTCAATCCATTCTCTTTTTGTGCCGACCTTTGTCAGAACACTAGCTGTCAAACACCGTCAAGGCTATTGGAACACTAGCAGTTGCAACCCATTAGCATTGATAGCCACAAACCTTGCACCGTCACTAGCGTTGCTCATGCCCTCTGCCTCCTTGCGCCACCGCTACTGCCTACCCTTGGTGCTGGCACCGTCTCCGCTGCTTTCAGTTGGTGCCGACGCCGATCTCTCTCGACCTAGTCCTCCTCCTCTCTCTCTCTCTCTCTCTATCGATTCTTTGTCCAAGTTTGCGTTTCCTCTTTCGCCCCTTTCTAAGCCCTAGCCATCCCTTCTGTTAACTCCTTTTAACATCTATTAGTTATCTTGTGTGTAAGGCATGAGATGTACATGAATGATTTTGACGATAATAAAATTTGTTGCTTATAATGATTTGTTTTTATTACCGTTCTTATATGTTGTCACTAAATTTAGTGATAACTCACGTATATATAGTGACAAGAATTTTATTTATTTAGTGACTAAATTAATCATTAGAAAAAATATTAGTGACAAGCACCGCCGTCACTATAACTAGAAAGATTGGTGACGCTCGTATGCTATCACATTATATTTTTTAATTTTAATATTTTATGTTTAGTGACAACTTGTGCATTTAACGATGAAATTTACGTCAATTTAGTGACGACTTAATTTGCCAAAAAAATTATAATTATTTCACTAACAAACAATGTCATTAATGTCACTTTTTTTTTTTGGGTCAAAAGTACCGGATTGTTACTATATATGTTTAGCTATGAATTTTTAAAGACGATAATTTTTCTCTCACTAAAATTATTTAGTGACGAATTTAGAATTTTTTGTGACAATCTTTGAATTGTCACTGATAAAAATAGTCATCATTAAATTCCTGCAAACGAATTTTGAAACAAAAACAACACAGATTTATGACTCAATAGCCACACACATTTATAAATTTAGCCACATAATTCATAATTAAAAGTCATATAATTTATAATATTGTGCGGACCCACATTAATTTGACACTTCACATATTTTATCGTCTAAGTCACAAATATTGATAACTTAAGTTACAAATATTTAATAAATTGACATATTATACACTCCAAACATAAAGAGTGTGCTAAAGCTTTTCCACCTTTTATCTGCTCATCCCTTCTTGAACCACTGGTGCCATCCCCAATTCACGTTTGTGTTGCTCCACATTTCCTTGCCATCCTAAAACAATTTTTTAAAAGCAAAATAAAAACATAAATAATAAATTAAGAGAACGTAAAATTCTTTTCCCTTGTGAGAAAATAATTCGAGGAACTGTTTTTTAATTGAAAATCAAAATATATCTTAATAAACTTTATAATTTACAAATTAAATTATTTTTGTTTTAAAACAATCATTTAAAAAATAAATATATAGACTAAAAATACCAAAAACTCTATCGAAATATGAATAAAAACACATGAAACATAAATGCATATGTATAAAAAAGTAGCTCCCACATATCAGTTAATGTTACGATATATATCTATATACCACCTGCAACACAAATAATATATTTTACGATTTATGTTTCAGTACTCTCAGTTAATGTTCACTTATTCTTATGTCAAAATCAAATTACTTGTGTGAGGAAAATATCTTTTTCTTGAAAAATGATTTGCAATTTATAAATAAATTAGTTATTTGAAAAACTCACTCTGAAAAAGAAAAGAAAAAAAAACTCACCCATAGTTACACATAATGTATGGGTATTCATATGTAACCATTTGAAAAGTTGATATTTTTCTAATTTAATGGCTGAAGAAGGGTGGAGGGACAGGACTGAGAGGAGAGAAAAAAAAAAAGTGAGAATGCAAAAGAGCATAGTGTAATTATTTTTTTAAGTTTTAAGGTAAGTGAACCACACTTTTAATTGAGTGAACCCCATATTTTAATGAGTTTTTAAATTGTGATTAAATTAATTTTTTTTTGTATGTTATTGCTCTTAATTATTCTTTTAACTGTTGTCTAAAATTGATATTTAAATCATATTATTTAAAGAAATACTTGAGGTATTTTTTCTAAGTATATATATATACCCATGCTAGAAATTAAAAGTGTCTAATGGCACTTTAAACATAATTTTATTATAAAATTAATTTTAAATTATAAATAACTATTTTAATTATTAAGTATAATAACGTAACAAAAAATGGATTAATTAAGTTTTAATTCTATTTTAGAGGTATGTAAGAATTTTAGTCATACCATTTTTTTTGTTTTGAATTTAGTCATTTTAAAAAAACTTTGGTTCTTTGGATCCAATATGCCCTTATTTAACCAGTGTGATTTTTTCTTTTTAAATGTCATGATTGTAGGTTGTAATTTCCTATCTAATAACATGTGCTATTGCTCTATTAAATCCTATGATAATAGGATATAATCACAGTACCATATATTGATTTTATCTGGTTGTTTATGGAAGATATTCAATTATCCGTTCCTCCACTGCCTTCTACTCGACCACCTCCGCTGGCTCCTCATCTTCCGTCGTCATTCCTCCTTGTCCTCTGCTTCGCTGTCGCTGCTTCCAGATCGGTCCGCACCGGCCACTTTGTGCAACTGCCTCCACTTCTCACCGACGCCGACCTTCTTGATTTGTCTCTCTCTCCCTCTGATTTGCACGAGGTATGATCCGCTACCATCTCTCTAACATTGCGTTTCTGGTTCACCGTCACCCCTCTTCCTTTTTCTCCTCCACTAACAACAATGATTTTTTTTGATACATATTCCCTATACGATTAGTATGCAACTGATACAATTATCATTTACTTGTTATTGCTAAATGCATACAGTTTTCCTAAATCACTGATACATTTTATCAATTTAAAACTATATTATATGAAGATATTGTAACAGATACTTAATACTGATAAATGTATAAGTGACATATGCATAGTAAACTAGAGTTGAAATATATCAATGGTTTATATTCTTTATGAAAATATTTTTACTAACTATTGATAAATATATCAGTAGTCACATCTAGTTGTGATGAGTTAAAACATATATCAAAACTAATGATTTGTCAATTTAAAAATGCATCAAATTTATCTGTTTAGTAAAATAGTTTTAAAAATGTATCGTTTGTATGTGTTATGGCGATAAGTGTTTTCAACCTATAGAGAGAGAGAGATGTTACTTGATTTAAGAGATATGCCAGAGAGAAAGAGAGGTTGCTTAATTTAAGAAATACTCCATCTTTAAAAATTTTTTGAAAAGATTCCAAATCATTAGAGATAATAACTTTAATAGGAATGTATTAGACATAATAAAATAATTTTAAATCTGATGGAACCTAATCTATTAAAAAAAAAGTGTTGGAACTAAATATAGTATTACTATAAAAAAAAGCACTAAATCCAAAAAGTTTTTAAAAAAATTAATAAGTATAACATAAACTCTTAACATCACTAATAATTTTCATTAACCTCACTTTTAACTCAAACAAAGAATAACAAAACATATATGTAAACCAATATATATATATATATATATATATAAAATTGTGGTATCTTATCTAATATCATTGGAGTAGCAAATTAATATGATATATAATGAAACTTATAGTTGTAAGCTATTATTAATAATTTTGGTTCAAGCATTTTTTTGACGTATTATTATACTATTTATTCAAGTTATTGAACTAATAATTTATTTGAATTATTACAAATGATATCAAAATTAACTATAGTTCATCAAGGGCTCTATAATGGTGTTAATGGATGTACAGATGCTCTAAAGATAGGTAAAAACCTCAAACATATATACATTGTGCACGCTAATGGCCTGCATTGTATTTGGTAATGAACTGCATTTACATTCTAACCATGAGAAGAACTTCCGCCACGTTATGTGAATATCATGAATTTGAATGAAAGATATTATAATATCTTATTTTACATTGGTAAAAAATAAAAAATATGTTTAAATAAATAATAAATTAAGTGAGATACTATTAATAATTTAAATTTAAATATTTTTTATCATATTATTAAGTTTTTTATTTAAATTATGAGACTAGTAATCTCTACTACTTAAAAGGTCTTTACAAAAACCAGCTATATTTTTCAAATAGCATGTAAGCGCACACACACATTAAAAATATATTTTTGACAAAAAACATACTCAAATTTTTTTTGATTACCGAGTTTGAGAGAGAGAGAGAGAGAGAGAGAAGGGTACATACCGAGTTTGAGGTCAAAGCCACGGTTTTTGAGCTCACGGTACTCCTGGCACAAGGCGCAAAACTCGCAGCAGCAGTGAACCAAACAATCCCCACAAGGGCTTTCCTGTAAGTAGAATTGGCGCCTCAGCTTTGAACGATAGAAGCAAGAGTACAAGCACGTGCACCCAGTCACCAACGTTATTAATGTGTATAGAGCTCCACCTGTCCCACATGCTACATCACAGAAATCCAGTTATTTACTTATCCACCAATAATAAACATATTTCAATCACAAATTAATTAGTATTTTTTATCCGTAAGAACTAAAAACACGTGTTATTTTTATTTTTTATTTTTTTTATAAAAAAAGAGTTTTTATATATAAAGATGAGTCGTCTGTGATTGATTCTAGTGTTTTAAATCTATATATGTAATCAAACTTAATTATAATATCACTCATCTGCCAAACAACATTGTTGCATGTGCTGATTCAATGATAAATTGGATTACTTATTCGAGCACACTCCTCTTATATAGAATAAATTTTATGAGATATGTATTCGTATTGGTGAAATAGGTAAGAGAGCACCCGTCTCGAAAATTACAGGTCGTTCTTTTATAATGTTTTGAGAATCATTAAATATGTCTCGAGATTTTTATTACAAAAAATTCTCACATAGAGGGTTTTGGCCAAGCGTGTAGGACAATTTTTAGCATTTTTCTACTAATTTTAATAATAAATTAAAAAAATTTTAAACACCCACAACTTCTACTAAAAGTTATAATTATTTTTTTACAAGCTAACATATTCATCTAACACTTGTAATTTCTAGTACAAGTTGTAATTAATAAACTATAAATTTTAGTAATACTAAATATCCAAATAATTCAATGATTTTGAATGCATTGAGATTGACATGGTTTGAGATAGCTTTTTTAGTCATTTTTTCATCTTTTACGTTATTTTTTGATTTTTTAGGCTAAATTTTTTATTTTCTTGATTCTTTATTATAAAAAAGAAATAAAAAATATAGCTATTTTAATAAAAATTTTAAAAATTCACTAAAAACAAAAAAATACTCACATAAAAAGGCTTAAAAGTGGCTTTTTTTTTATCTTATATGAATTTTTTATTTTTTGGTTAAATTTTTTTACTTTTTTAATATCTCATAACAACAAAAATCTAAAAATTACCATTATTTGAACTAATATAAAAAAAATCTTTACTAAAAAATAAAAAAAATTATATAAAAAAAACTATCTCACGCAATGGTGCCGGAATAACATGTAATTTTTAGAGTGAAATAAATCTGTGCTCTTTACTCAAAAACTAACTATTCAGCAATACTATGTACTAAAAAAAAATATTTAAAAAATTATCTAAAATTTAAAGAATGGGTGTGTCTCACGTCAAATCACTTTAAAAGTAAAACTATAAATACTATTTCTGGATACAAAAGCTTTTCCGTATACTACTATTAGATAAGTGGCGTTTTTCAATATAAATAATTTGTTTCGCTCAAGGCCCATTAAAAAATTAAAAAAGTGTATTTTTGTCGAGCCTCAATTGTCCAGCCAAACATTAAAGCTCTCTGAATAGGTAAATATTGGGCTTTGTCAAGAAAATTTCAATGCATTTTTTAATTAATTTATTTTTTTAACACAATCTCTGTTAATTTGTTTGTCATAATTTTTGTTTCTGACTTATGAACTAAAAACAAATTTAAAAAATTAAATGTTAAAAAATTATATTTTAATACTTTTAACATTCAATATTTTAATAATTATTTTTTTAATAATTAATTAAGTTGTGAGTACTCTATTTTGTAGGTTCAAAATAAAACCACAGCAATAATAGATTTAGAAGGTACAAAATTGCAACGATAATTTAAATCGTTCATGACATTGGTCATGTTGAAAAGTTTATTAATGTAAAATTTTAATTTGATTATACATCAATTAGTACATGAATAAATGACAATTTTTTAAAATCAAAATTGTCCATATTGTAATTAAATGGCATTTTTTTTATGTACTTAACCTATATTTGGATTGAAAAGTTTTGTGGTTATTTTTAGATTTTTTTATATTTTATGAATTTATTTTATATTTTAATTTAAATTTTTTATTTTTTTTATTTCTTGTGACGAAAAAATTTTAAAAAGTGTACCTGTTAGTGCTAATTTTGAAAAAAATTCATTAAAAATAAAAAAATTAAAAGAAAAACCAAAAAATCTGCTAAGTTTCTTTCCTCATCTTATATAAAAAAAATTTTAAATTTTAATCAAAAACATTTATATTTTTATTTTTTTATGATGAAAAAAATCAAAAAAATATACTATTTTAGCTAATGTTAAAAATAATTTATTAAAAATAAAATCAATATACAAAAATTAATCTAAACATAAGTTTAATAATATTCAATTAAATTAAAATTTTTATATAAATTTTTTTTAAATAACTTATAAAATAAATAATTTAAATTATCGTTAGTGTTACATACCTATCCTACACAAAAGAGTCTAGACCACCTACACAAAAGAGTCTAGACCACCGTCGGTTTGACGTTAAGGTCTGGACCAACATTTGTGTGACTCATCACTGATCCTATCTGTTATCCCAAAACCCACGTTTGACATAGCTTTTTATGCATAATTTTTTCTTTTAAATATTAATTTAATGCAACATACTATTTAAATTTGTTTCTATTAGTTTTTCTATGTTTGTGTTTGTGTTTTTTTAAAGCCTCCGTTTAAATAAATAGTTTATTTATTTATTTATTATAAAATAAGTAAAAATATAAATATATAAGTTGATTTGGTTAACTTGGCTTTTAAATAGCTTATTTGCTTATTTTTGTTTATTGACTTAAATAAAAAAGTATATTTGGCTAAATCTTACCTTAAATCTTACTTATTTGGTTTATTAATTTATTTGTTTATTGACTTAAATCTTACTTATTTGACAAATTAAATAAAATTATTTATTTGACTCTAAATCAGCCAAATAAACAAATAAGCAAGTTATCCAAATAGAATTAAAGTTTTTTTTATAAAGCTTTTATTTGTTATTTTTTGACTTTTTTCTATTTTGATCTAAATTTTCACTTTCTTAATCTATTTTACTAAAACGAATCAAAAAGTTGTAGTCATTATGATTAAAGTTTAAAAAGTTCACTAATATAATACGGTGTATTTTAATGTAATAGGGAGAGGGTGTGGTTTTTTCCAAAACGATTTATTAGGTTTTATTTAGCTTGTGATTTAAATTTTATTTAAATTTTTTAATGAAATTATGAAAAAATTGATATATAGATTATATTTTTCTTTTTATTTGTAAGGATCAAAACCAATGTAATTAACAACTTGACTTGATTTGTTTTTTAATTGATTCGTGTATTTGTCACGTGTGCCATACATAATGATATAAAAAGAGAAAAAACTCTTTTTAGGACTTGTTCTGAGTTTTAAAGAGTCTAAAATTAACTTTTAAAATATAATAATTTAAATATAATAATTTAAAATAATTTTTTTTTTAAATCACCTCTACCACTCACTAAATAAATTTTTTGTTTATTTTACTTAAATCAATTCTAAGCAAAAAATTTATTGTAAAGCTAGGTTGTCAAACGAAATTATTCAATAGATGGTCCATTCATGTGGTGTATTTATTTAATACATAAATATTATGTAAATTTTTATTTGGAGAGATATATTATCTTTTTAATATAAAATCATGCTAATAATAATTACTACCCTTTTATGTAAAATTATTCTTTAAAATTATAAATATGTGATATTTATATATTAATTGAACACATGACTTCCGTACGCTAAAGTACCGTATACTATTCATTGAATAACTTCTTGTAGGGATCAAAACCAATGTAACTAACCACTTGACTTAATTTATTTTTGGAGTGGTTAGTGTCTTTATCACGTATATATCATACATAATGATACCAAAAAAAAAAGCTGGTTCTGAATTTTAGAGGGTCTAAAATAAATTTTTAAAATAAAAACTCTTAAATATTTGTATAAATTAAAAAATAAATAATAAAATTAATTCAAAAAATAATTATAACTATAAAGGTAAAATCATAAAAATTATTATTTTTTGATATAATAACTCAAAATTATAATCTAAATATAATTATTTTTTCATTTTTGGTTACAAATGTACTAATTAAAAACATTTTTTGAGGTTTGGTTTAAAAAAATATATTTTTTATTTTTTCATGACCAGAAGATCTAAAAAGTATACTCATTTTGAGATAATATTAAAAAAAAATTACTAAAAAAAAAGATAAATTACACTAATATTTTATCTGATTTCTGACAAAAATAGAAACTTCATCTGCTTTTTGAAATGTCACTAACCTCTATTCAAGTTTAATTTTTGTATCAAATTAGTCTAACCGTTAAATTTTCGTTCAGCTGTGCTTTATTTGATGCGTTTTTCGAACAAATTTTTATAATCCAATCTATTCATTATGTAAAATTTTTTGAGTTTATTTAGTATGTAAAAATTCATATTCATCCGATATCTGTAATTAAGTGATTGAATAAGATCTTCTAATATTGTTTTATAAATAAAAATTATAATAAAAAAATATTGTTAAACAAATATTACTTAATCACTTAGTTACAGGTATTAGATGAATTTGAAAATTTAAATTTTAAACAAACTCGATGAGTTCTATGTAATAAACGAATTTGATCATAAAAATTTATTCAAAAAACACATTAAACAATACGCAGCTGAACAAAAATTTAACAGTTGTACTAATTTGATACAAAAATTAAACCTAAAAAGAGTTTAATAACATTTTAAAAATCATAAAAAAAATTTCTATTTTTATTAAAAATAAAAGAAAATGTCAATGTAACTTATCCAAAAAAATAAAAAAATTATAAAAAAAATTAATTTAAACACAAGCTTAATAATATTCAATTAAATTAAACTTTTTACATGAATTTTTTTAAAATAACTTATAATATAAATAATTTAAATTGTCGTTGATTCCTATCCTACACAATAGAGTCTAGACCACTGTCCGTTTGACTTTAAGTTCTGGACCAACAATTGTGTGACTCATCACTGATCGTATCTCTTATCCCAAAACCCACGTTTGACATAACTTTTCTTATATAATTTTTTCTTTTAAATATTAAATTTGTCTCTATTAGTCTTTCTTGTTTGTGTTTGGGCATGTTTTTTTAAAGGTTCAATTTGGTTTATTTATTTATTTATTTATTATAAAATAAATAAATATATAAATAAGTAAATTAGTTTGATTAATTTAATTTTTAAGTGACTTATTTATTTATTTATTTTTATTTATTAACTTAAATAAACAAATATATTTAGTTAAATTTTAACTTAAATCTTATTTATTTAATTTATTAATTTATTTATTTTTTAACTTAGATCTTATTTATTTGACAAATCTCAATCGAAATTATTTATTTAACTCTAAATAAGTCAAATAAACAAATTATTCAAACAGAACCAAAGTTTTTTTTTAAATAAAACTTTTATTTGTTATTTTTGGACTTTTTTCTATTTTAATCTAAATTTCTACTTTTTTTTTATCTATTTTACTAGAACGAATCAAAAAGTTGTAGTCATTATGATTAAAGTTTAAAAAGTTAACTAATTTCATACGGTGTATTTTAATGTAAAACTGGGAGGACGTGGTTTTTCCCAAAACGATTTATTAGGTTTTGTTTAGCTCGTGATTTAAATTTTATTTTAATTTTTTTATTAAAATTATGAAAAAAATGATAAATAGATTTTATTTCCCTTTTTATTTGTAGTGGTAGCTTACAAATAATTTTAACCAATTTTTTTTTTCTTATTTAATTTAAAATTTTTAAAACAAAATGAATCACTGTCAATGATCTCGAATTCGATATAGATAAAACTGAACCAGTGAGACCCATTTTTTATCCTTATTTCATTTTTTTAGAGTTCACAAGAATTTGTCCATATTTTATATTATCTCACGAACCAGTTAGACTATTTTTTTTATCTAGTTAGTCGCTGTTTGAGATAAATAAAAGATTTGACTTTTCAAAAATTTAATTTTTTTAAAAAAAGGAAGAAAAAAACTTAAATTATTTGAGATAATTTGTTCAAGTAGTATTCTTTTTTCTTTTGTTAAAATATTTAATATGATTTTATTTTTTATTTTTAAATTATAATATTTGGATACTAGAACGGATAGAATTGATATTTTAATCGAAAATATTATAATAGTTTTATTTTCAAAAAAAATTATGAGTATCTAAATATTTTTGTAGGCATTTTTTTAAAAAAGTAAAAAAAATATTAATGAGATTTTTAGATATGCTAAACAGATTATTTTAAAACTTACTTTTTTACAAAAAAAAAATCTTTTTAAAATGCAAAACAGTTGGACACTTTACATGATGTTTGGAATTGCTAAAACTAATAGCTAATAGATGGTAGTTTATAATAAAAATTATGAATATTTAGTAAAAATTATAATTTGTCTATGAAATATAAAAAAAAGTAATTATAACTTATATTAAAAGTTGCAAATAATTAAAATAGATTATAATTTATAACTAAAATTAATAATAAAAAATTTAAACTAATAATATTAATTTTGCCAAACACCCCCTTATACTTACTAGTTGATCCTTTGTCTACAATCTCTGCAATCTGCCCAAAAGTGATGCACGGACACCACAAAGTTATACAACCTGCAACCAAGAAAATTATTACGACCAAGTCAATCTTGACTTCTAAATTGTACACCAAAAAATTATTTTTTTCACCTTTTAAGATGTAAAAATAATAATTAAATTTTATAATAAAGTTTTTAAATTTATTTTTAAAATTTAAAATACTGTTAATTTATTTAATTTTTCTTATGACATTGTCAATTTAATATGAGATTTTATTAATTTTAACTTAGCTTTGCCTACTTTATTTGTAATTTTAATTAATAATATATTTTTCAGATTTTATCAATAAAAAATATTTTTAAATTTATGTATATTAGTGTATATATCATAAACCGCTTTATTAAATTTAACAAATAATATCTTTTAAAATTATCAATATAAATTATTTTAAATTTAATATATAATAATAAATATATATAAATATAAATTTGAAGTTCGTGTCAAAATTGGAGAACTTAAAGACCTAATTGACTTATTGGAGGACTTAAAGACCTAATTGACTTAAGATATGAGTTTTTCTAATATAAAAATTAGAGGGGATCACGATCTAATTTTATTTGATTTTGAGATAAATAAAAAATTAAATAATTTAAAAAATTTAATAATTTAATAATTGGAATCAAACTGTGAGTAAAATGGAAATGTAATAATTTATGAATTATTATTTATTACAAAGTTATGAGAAAAAATTATTATAAAAAAAGAAAAAACAAAAAAAAAGAGAAGATACAAGAGAAAATAATTAATGTTTTGAAGTATTTTTTTTACATTTAATACCTAATAAAATATGAATTTAATAAAATTAATCAACAGTTGGATACTGATTTTTAAAAATTTAATCCATGAATGGAATCATTATGAATAATTTTTAATAATTTAAAATTAAAAATAATCAGACAAAGAAAAAAAATTGATTTGAACCAGTTAATCGGTTCCACGCACTGGCGGATTGGGCATGTGACCATGGGTCACGTGCCTTTCCTTAAAAAAAATTTATATTTATATTATAAAAAATTATTTTGTCAATTACTATCGTGCCCCTTCTGAGAGCCAGTGGCGCGAGGCGAGAGTACCGCGAGAGACTGAGAGAGTCTGAGACGCAGAGCTTGTGTGAGAGCACCGAGATGCGAGATCTGAAACTGAGAGTCTGAGAGGGACACCGACGACGGCGACGCGACGCCGCCGCCGACGTGACGACGCCGACGACGACGAGGCAACCGCTGAAGCCTGAAGCTGAGCTGCTGAAGGGCAGATCTGAGAGAAAGAGGCGCCGCCCAGTGCCGACAGTCACCGACGAGTCACCGACGTCGACGATCTGTGACGGCGTGAGCCGCGTGCATGACTGGTACTCTCTCTCTCTCTCGTGCGTGACCGGGCTACCGATATTTTTGCTCATTGTTTTTCTTTTTTTCAAAATTATTTTTTGATGAAAACTGTTTTTGCTCACTGTTTTTTTTTTTTTTTTTTAAATTACCTTTTGGTTTCAGTTGGTTCTGTCTTTTATCTAGTTTGTGAAAACAATGGTTTGATGAATAAATTTTTTGTTTCATTGATCTAATTTCAAATAAAATTAAATGAAGTTAAAAAAAAATTACGCATAACATAGTTCTTGTCAACCTCGTCATCATGAAACTTTTACGGATTTTTTTATTTATTTTTTAACACGCCTAGTTAGAACAATAAACTTACAGTTAGGAAGGTCGTCGATGCAGTCACAGAGATCGGTGGACCAAGGTGAGAGCGGTGCTGGTTGACGAGCTTGAACCGGTGGTTGCAGGCTATCATTACCGTAGAAATGCTCGCCGGAACTTACTGGGATGCCGTCGGCGGGCAGACCATACGGTGGTGGCGGCGGCGGAGCAGCCGCAGAGTACTTCGGGTAATCAATTGGGGTTGAGGAGTACATGATTCAAGAAGGATGGCTATACAGAAAAGATGAAAGTCAGGGAGACCTCAAGAAGGTAGTGCGGAAAAGTATAAGTTTGGTGGGTTGGGCATGTTGTTTATCTTTGTATATGTATAGATCATATAATATATGGAAAATTATTAGATATTTTTATAGTAAGATGTGACATTAATTATATATGTGGTAGTCTTGATGAATATGAATATTTGATGTAATTATATATGGGGTAGTCTTGATGAATATGAATATTTGATGTATGTTAAGTGAATTATATTTTATTTTTTATTTATTTAATAAAAATAAATTAATATTAATTTATACGAATTTTTTTATTATATAATTAGATAAGAATATCATGAGAATAATATCATACGATATTTTGAAACTAACGACTAATTACTCATAATAAATGTAAAAATAGAGTTAGTTATTAAAAAAAGTCTTTCCAACTCAGTGTCTGTTAAATAATTCAATTTTAAATTTTATTAATTTAATATCTAAATAATATAATTTTGATTATTTAATACATTGATATAGAATCTAAAAATAGATAAAATTAACTGTGTCAACTAAAGACTATACTTGATTTTTTTGTTCATGTCAGTTAATTTCGTCCATTTTTTTGATATTAGGGTGTTAATTGATCAAAATCAAATCGTTAGCCACCCAATTGATAAAAAAGTAAAATTTCCTCTGTTTAATAGACATTAAGTTAATAGTTAAAGATTTTATTATATTTTTTCACTCATTTCTCCTTGTTAATTGAGAGATTTTATAACCATTTTGATAGATGAGAAAGTATAATTTATTGGTATTTTTAAGAAATTAAAAAATAATAATTGAATTTTAAAAAATATTTCCACTAAATTAGATGTGGCCTTTATCAACTGAGTTGGCAATTACTCCAAAGATTCCCTCCCCGCGTAGCCAAGGAGAATGGTCTCCTTTGTCAGCCCACTTTAAGTTAATTTTAATTTTAATTTTTTTGTTTAAAAAAAAATTTAAAAAGTTTAATCTTAAATTTTTATTTATTTTTACCTAAAATACTTTTATATATTTTTTTAAAAAATATTATAATTTTTATTATGCACATTTATTTTTTATAAAAAATATATTTTTAAAATTTATACGTCGAAATCTATTAAATAGATTGATATTAAATATAAAATTATATATTAATAAATTTTTAAAAATTATAAAAAAAAATTTTTGACTTAAATTTCGTTTTGTTTTTTAATTTTTTAACTTTTAGCTTAAAGTGATTTTAAGCTAAACGTTTTTTACTTATTTTCTTTTGGCTTAAAATTACCTCTATGACTCACTAAACGAATTTTTTGTTTATTTTACTTAAATCAATTTTAAGCAAAAAAATTATTTTAAAGCTAGGTTGTCAAACAAAATTATTCAATAAATGGTCCATTAATGTGGTGTATTTATTTAATACATAAATATTATGTATATTTTTATTTGGAGAGATATATTATCTTTCTAATATAAAGTCAAGCTAATAATAATTACTACCCCTTTATCTAGGTTACCTTTTAAAATTATAAATATATAATGTGACACTTATGTATTAATTAAGCATATTATCTCAACACGGTAACGTATTGCATACTATTCATTGAATAATTTTTCGTAGGGATTAATATTATATAACTAACGACTTAACTTGTTTTTAGATTAGAATAATTTTTCGTAGGGATCAATATTATATAACTAACGACTTGACTTGTTTTTAGATTAGTTTATCCCTTTGTCACGTGTGGATCATACATAATGATACAAAAAGAGAGAATAATGACACAAAAAAGAAAAAAAAACCATACATAATGATACAAAAAAAAAAAGAGAATAATGACACAAAAAAAAAAAAAAAAGACCATACATAATGATACAAAAAAAGAGAATAAACCATACATAATGATACAAAAAAAGAGAATAATGACACAAAAAAGAAAAAAAGACCATACATAATGATACATAATGATACAAAAAAAAGAGAATAATGACACAAAAAAAGAAAAAAAGCTTTTGTCAGGATCCACTCTCCGTTTTAAAGGGTTTAAAATAAAATTTTAAAACAGAGACCCTTAAATATTTGTATAAATAAAAAAATAAATAATAAAATTAACTCAAAAAATAATTATAACAGCAAAGGTAAAATCATAAAAATTATTATTTCTTGTTATAATAACTCAAAATTATAATCTAAATACAATTCTTCTTTTATTTTTAGTTGGAAATATACTAATTAAACTTGTGTAACCTGATTCATTCGTTATATCATTCTCAATAAATAATATGACTAATTCATTCAATATTTTTTTGTAACGGTTGATCGAAGATAAGTTTTGATCAAATTTTAATTTTAAAAAACTTCTTTTTTCAGAGGCTACTGTAATTAATATAGTCAAAAAAATTTTATAAGAAATTCATGTGTTCGGTAAATAAATTGTATAATAACTTAATTCAAGACTTTAAGTATACGAATTACCAAACAAAAAATTCATCTCTAATTTGTATCTATACATAATATATTTCATTTGTGTCTCTCTATAAAATCAATAAGCTAACAAATATTTTTAAAAAACTATATAAAAAATAAAAATATGAATTCACAAACCTCAAGCCACAACATTAACATATTTTAAAGAACAAAACAGAATTTAAAATTTAGCGCAAAAGCCAGTAAGTAGATAGAAGCAAGAAGCCAATAACAAACTAAATTGAAGGTTCATGGAATTTACCAACATCAGCAAACATAGAAACATAGATAGAGCTTATGAGTTGTGAGAGTTGACCGTTCAATCTCGAATTCGATCATCAATGGACTGTGAGCAATGGAGGTTTACTAAGTCCAACAGCGACCGACGACGGTGACAGCTATGCTGACGATTGACGAACGGTGGCTTGCAAATTCACAATTAGGCGCTGGACCGTGGACCTGTCGTTAGTGATTGTAATTTGCAAATAGATAATAACTAATTAGAATATAGGAGAAAAGGAAGGAAGCTAGGGCTTGTTCTCGTTGCTAGCTACGGTTGAATGAGAATTAGCTAAAGATTGGTTGAATGAGAATTAGCTAAAGATTGGAATAAAGATGAATAAAAAGTGAGCCCTTATTTTTTAACTGAACTTTTAAAAAAAAAAAAATATTAAACTCTTTGTTTGTTAATTGGATTGGATTATATAAAGAAAATTATATATAAATCTATATAAATATTTAAAATTTTTAAACCCCTAGAAATTAGTTTAAAGTTGAGGGCTTAAAGTTATAACTTTAATGACCTAGGACGAGGGCTAGATTTGGCTCTTTTTCATTCTTTTATTTTTAAGATTCTATTTTATGAATTTAAAGTAGATTAAAAAGTGTAATTTGAATTGTTTATCTTGTCGCTTTACAAAAAATCAAAAAAAAAAATCATATATGGAATGATTTAAGTTGATCAAATATCAAAAGATATATGAACAAAATATGTTTTGTTTTACAAAATTGAAGAAAACTTAAACATTCTATTTTAGATAAATGGTGTTCATTTTATATAAATAAAAAAAACTCATTTCGTTTATATATCCTTTATTGTCCAATTAAGTTACAATTTTACACAAATAATTTTTTTTTGCTGGCTTGCGAGATCAACAATTAGAATCATCGTTATGGTCCTTATGGATCCACTCTAATTTAAATTGATAAAACATTTGGGCCCGTTTGGCAATTCTAATTTTTTAACTTTTTGATTAAAAACACAAAAAAAAATTAATATAGTCTGTTTGTTAAAAAAAAGTTAAAAAGTTAAATAAATTAAAAAACTAAATTAAAACACTAACTCTTAAAATATTTTATTCAAATTTCAATCATTTTTAAAATACAATAATACTCTTTATTCATAACTTATTTACTATCACTACGAACCACACATAATTATTTGAGTAAATTACACTGATCTCTTTGAAATTTTTGATAAAAATAGTAACATCTCTTCTGCTTTTTGAAGTAGCACTATCATTCTCTCTAGTTTAGTGGTGTCTGAATCAAACTAACTCAATCATTAAACTTTCGTTTTTACTTAAGAGAAGATGTTAATTCTGTCTAATTCATTATTGATATCCCAATTTTGCTCTTACTCCTCTCTCTCTCTCTCTCTCCCTCTCTCCCTCTCCCTCATAAATCGATTGCTCAGAGATTAGCCTCTCACTAAAATGCTGCAAGACCAAGCTCCTCTTCTACAATCTCTAAAATCTTGCTGTCAACAGTCAATGAACTATTTCCACCTAACATAAACTTCACAAGCAATGCATTTATACCCTTATCACACCGTCATCATTAAGCCATCGCCAATGTCAATCCACAAATGCAATGGAATGTAATGATATGGTACAGTGTCATGGCTTTTTGTTCATGGATCATAGTGACAGAAACTTTTCCATTTGAGTGCTAGGTGAAATATAAGGAACAAATATTGTTTATGTACGCGGTACAAACTTGTTGGGGCTTGTTTGGCACAATCAGGACCAGGTAAACGGCCTAATCCTGATGACCTTGAACAGAAGGTGAGCCAAACTCCTAGATACCGAACTAACCGGATGCTCCTTACTCCGCCGCCGAACTCCTGCAACCACCAAGAACACCGTCAGCGCCTACCAGCCGGGTATGATCGGGAGGCACTCCGACGCTCAAGTTAGATATCTCTCAGAGAGGTTTTCAGGCAAGAGCTTGGGCTCAAGAATTGCGTACCTGTAGGTTTGAGAGTGTCTTCCTTTATATAGGGGTTGAAACCCCATGAGGCTGAATCCTCTCAGGATTCTGCCTCTTGATCCTTGAGAGATTTGCTTCATATCTTGTCGTTATTTGTTTCTATCCATCCTGTAGATTTGTTTCCATTCTGTAGATATGATCGGATCGTGCTAAGGACGGAAACTTACAGGATTATCCTTCTCGCTGTGGCCAACGTGGGCTTCCTCTTGGTCCGGGCTGCCCCTTTCTAGGGTGGGCCGAACTCATATGGACCGATCAACAGTTGGCTCGGGCTTTTTTGAGTACTGGAGCGCCTATTTGGGTTGGCCTTCTCATCAGGGCCTTGGCCCCATGGGCTGGGCCTTAAGCCCGTGACTTTTATCCACCCTCAACTGCCCCCAGCTCTGGTTCTTGCTCGGCTAATCTGCTTGGTGAGAGCCAGAGCTTTGAATCCTTGCTCGGTTGTCACACTGTTCGGGATATGTGCCGAGTAATGGAGTTCGGTGGGGTGCTTCATTGTTCGAAGACATCTACTTGGTTCTTCGGGTGATGGCTCAGCTGCTTAGATCCCTTGGGCTTCTCTCGTAACTGATGATGGCTGGCTTCGAGCCTTGCGTTGTTGACGTGGCAAACTCTGGTTGGCTTCTGAGGAGGCGCGTGTCATTCCAGAGAACAACGTTTGCAATAATTATTGCAGATGACGCATTTAATGCACCCGTCGTTTCAACTGTGATGGGTATAAAAACCTTCTTGGACGCCTTTTGCAATTTTTTATCGTCTTTGAACTTTTCTCTAAAGAACCTCCCTGCGTTTTTCGACGAACTGAACCTCCATTTCCAGCGACGTATCTCCAGATTCCAACGGTAGTTTGGGATTTCCATAGTTGTTTTGAGGTAAATTTCTTGCCTTTGCTGCCTTTTTTGTTCTTTGAGACTAGTTTGCCCTTCTTCCCTCCTTCTTTTTGTTTTTCTTCCAAATGGGCAAACTGAGAAAATTGGTATCGACACCGGCGGCTATGGAGGCTTTCCGATGCCGGTACCAAATTCCAGACGACGTTGGCCTCACTTTGGCGAATGCCAACGACTCACGCGAAGGAGATTGGGAAACACTCCCCCTCCCGCTAGTAGCGATAGTGGAGGGGGAAGTTCAGTTCCCTCTTCATCCCCTACTTCGCCGAGTACTTCGGCATTACCCGGTAAGCCCCATGCAGGTCTCCTCTAACGTGTTTAGAGTGGTTATGGGGGTTGTAGAACTAAACTGTATCTTGGATACCAATCTCGGTATTTGGAATATTGTTTACTGCTACAATATGGTCAAACACTCTTCTGGTTCTTACTACCTCAAGGTCAATAGGGTAGCTGAAAAGTTTGTGATCGAACTACCGGACTCCGGTAAGGACGTGGATGATGACTTCGTCTACGTGACCGGGAACTTCGAGTTCGATTCCGGAGAAGTGCAGGACATCTTCACCGTGCCCCAGAGGGACGGCCTCGGCCCTGGTAGCTTCATTCACCAACTGCTTGTCTTTATGTTTTACCCAGCTCTTAGCGTTCGACCCGATCCGAAAAAAGTCTGACCCGACCCGATCCCAAAGATATATTTTTCAGGCCTCGGCCTACCCGCTGAGCCCGTGGGCAGGGTCAGCCCGAGGCCCGGCCTTTGAACCCTAACGACTCGGCCTTTGAACCCCAACGGCTCTTTTTGGCCCGGCCTGAACTGAACCTCAACGACTAGTTTTGAAAATCAAGAGCTCGAATCAACTTGAAATTCGAATGAACGGGTGATATTAAAGAGCCGTTAGGCCCGGCCCAGCCTGACCCAACCAACGGGTACTTCTGATTTTTTATATATAAAAAATTAGATTTTTTCCCTATAAATAGGGTCATTTGCATTTGATAAAATGCATTACAATTTCTAAACACTCTCTCAATCTTTTTTCTTGTAATTTGATTGCTCGGTGATATTCGATGGTTTGAGTATTTGGCGATATTCGGTGAAAATCACAACTGTTGACGAATCAAGGATTGAAGATCAAAAATTAAAATCAAGATCAACAATTCAAATCAATCAAGATCAAGATTAAAGATCGGAGTTTCTTTAATTCGATTTGATTTTTGGCAATTTCTTTTCGGTATTAAATTTATTTTGTAATTTTTTAATTGTAATTTATTTTTTTTAAAAGTGTTGTAGTGTTTATTTTAAAACTATTAACTTTATATTTTTTTCGTTACTTCATTAACATTTTAAATTTATTTTTATTTTATAAATTATAATATTTTGCTTTATTAAGTTTATTTATAGATTCAAATATATTTTTCTTTAACGAAAAAGAAATTTTTTTTGCATTTTTACCAAGTGATTTTAATCACACTCTTCTAAATCCTAATTCATTCACTAGTTCATCATTATTTACTACTGCGTCTGCATCTAGTGCCACATCTAGTAAAAATGCGTCAAATATTTGAAATTTTTTTTAAAAAAATTCTGATGGCACCGTAATTGTTAAAGTAAAATTTATAACAAATTTCTTTTAGGTAATACATCGAATGACACTAGCTACTTAATTAGACATTCAAAAAGTTTTATAAAAAATGCACCTCTTAATTTGAACACACAAATAAAAATAGGTAGGAGTTTAACAAAAAATATTTTTGTGCACAAAATTATGTTGTGATTATATAATAGAAAATGAACATCCATTGCTTATGAGTGAAGAATCGAAATTTGAATATATGATACAAGGAGCATTTTCGCCTTAATTTTAACGTTTTTTTTTAGAAATACTACTAGAAATAAGATTTTGCAAAAATTTAAAGAAATTAAAATCGAGTTGTCAAATTTATTTAAAAATTTAAAAGGTAAGATTTGTTTAACTTCTAATTTATAGACTGCTAGAAATAATACAGAATACCAATATATTACTGCACATTTTATTGATACTGATTGAAATTTATGTAAACGTATTTTTTCATTTAGACTTGTAGATTTTTTCTACACCGGTCATAGTTTAGGTATAACTATTAGACAATAATTATGTGCATGGGGTTTAATCAAAAAATATTTTCTATTACTTTAAATAATATTTTTTATAATAATAAATGAGTTAACTATTTATAACGCCATTCAGAGCTTCTATTATCTGGTTCTTTATTTTACGTTTGTTGTTCTGCGCATATTTTGAATTTAATTGTTAAAATAGAGTTTCAATATTATAATAATTCTCTTATTAGAATTAGGCTAGCTATAAAATGCATAAAAAGTAGTGCCAAAAAAATTAATTTTTATAAAGAAATATATAATGAAAAAAATATAAAATTTAAA
>JAOTRH010021456.1:0-10965 GCA_034768845.1 Heliamphora exappendiculata | reverse complement strand
AAAGGTGTGTTTGGATTGGACTGAAAAAGCTGCTTTTCAAACGGCAGGTGATGTGGATAATTCGATTGACAAGGTACACTCGCCCAACTATACACAACTATCAGTCGCAAAAGCACACCCCACTCAAAATTGACTCAACAACCAACCAACCAACCAATCAGTGATTGGCCAAAGCACACATTAAGTAATGTTAGGTGCACAACTCAGTTACAACTATTGAGTTCTATACTATTTTTGTTTTATTTTATTTTTTTAATAAAAAAATAATGTACAACTTAGCAATTGTGGTTGAGTTGTGCCCCCAGCATTACTCGCACACACTAGGTTAGCTGTCTTTTTTACAATAATTTTATGTTGAAAAATAATATTTAAGTATAATTTACAAGGTTACTTGAAATGTTTATTTATGTAGTATCAATAAAATTATTTATTTATTTTTTTAATAATAGAAAATTATTAATTATTTAAATATGTCACATAAGTAAGCATTTGAAGTAAGACTGCAAAATAAATGTTAAAAGCATTACTTTTTTATTTGAAGTAAGACTGCAAAATAAATGTAAAAAGCATTACTTTTTTATGTTTTGATTAAGAAAAATTATTCTTGTTAGTTCATTTCATAAATATCTTGCATCAAAATATAAAAGTATATTGGCAGTGTTTGGTTAAGTTTTTTCTATTAATTTTTAGTTTCTTATTACTGATTTTAGCTATAAGTTAATATGTTTTTTCTAAATATTCATAATTTTTAAATTTTTTTTAATTTCAACTATAAATTATAATATTTACTAAATAGTCATAATTTTTACTACAAATTATAATTTATAATTTACTAGTAATAACATTTCCAAACACCCTCGTTAAAGACCAAAATATAAGTCAATAAACTTTAGTTTATTAGCTTATTTTGGCCCTTTTAATTTTTAAAATTTTTTTTTGATAAAATGTTTTGTTTTTTTGGTTCCCCTATATGAGAAAGTTTTTTAAAATATTTTTTGATGAAATAATAAAAAACAATTTATTAAAAATAAATATAAGTAAAATAAAATAATAAAAAAACTATTTCCCCAAACTGAGGATTAAAAAATTGAGGCTTGTTTTTTTCATTATTTTTAAATTTTTGATCTTCTTTTTTTTTTTTTGTCTTTTCAGTTTGTCTAGATGAGAAAAATTTGAAAAATATTTTTCATTAAATAATAAAAGATAATTATTTTAAAATAAATAATAAATTAAAAAAATAAAGAGTAAATTACACTGAGCTCATCTTTGGTTTCTAACAAAAACAAAAATCTTCTATGTGATTTTTGAAATGTTACTAACCTCCTATCATGTTTAATTTTTGTATTAAATTAATCAAACCATTAAATTTTCGTTCTGCTGTGCCTTGTTTGACTTGTTTTGCGGATAAATTTTTATAATCCAATCCGTTCATTACGTATAACTCGTCAAATTTGTGTAATATGCAAAATTTCAGATTAATCTAATTCCTATAACTAAGTGATTGAGTAATATTTGTTTAATAATATTTTTTTAAATTATAATTTTTATTTATTTATTTATAAAATAATATTAAGAGATCTTATTCAATCACTTAATTGCAGATATCAAATGAATCTGAATTTTTAAATATTAAACAAACTCAAAGAATTTTACGTAATGAACGAATTAGATCATACAAATTTGTTCAAAAAATGCACCAAACAAGGTGCAGCTGAACGAAAATTTAACAGTTGAACTAATTTGATGCAAAAACTAAATCTGACGCAAAAAACTAAACCTGATGGGAGATTAGTAATATTTCAAAAATCACATAAATTTTTTTTATTTTTTGTCAAAAACCAAAAGAGAGATCATTGCAATTTACCCCAAAATAAACTATTTTCTCAAATCATGGCTTAAAAAATAGATAAATTACACTAATCTCTCTGGAGATTTCGGTCAAATGCAGTCAAACTCATAACGTTTAAGATAATTATATCGACACCCCTTATCCATTGCAACTCGTTTCGATTACGAAATTTGACAAATGGATATCAAGACATCTTTCTTTAACAGAATTATTGACGAGTGTATCTATATGGTACAACCAGACTGTTTTATAGAAAAGGGCAAAGAGAACATATTGTGCAAGTTTAAGATATCCATTAACTCTGTTAAAGTCATGAACTCTTATGGTTTTTATTAAAGTCATTAACTCTTGGAATACTTGGTTTGATCAAATCATTAACTTTTATGGTTTCGATCAAAGTCCTGACGAGTCATGTGTGTATAAAAAGCATGATGGAAGTGTGGTAGTATTTCTAGTATTTTACGTGGATGATATCTTGCTTATTGAAAACGATCTGGGAGTGTTATCTTTGATAAATGCATGGTTATTCGACCAGTTTATGCGAAATTAGAAACAGAGGATGCTGGGCTTATCACAAGCCCCTTATATCAATACAGTCTTTGCTCATTTTAGCATGCAAGATTCTAGGAAATGGTTTATTCCTTTTGTTAGGGTTGTATACTAAAAATTATGAATTTTATTTAGTTTTAATGTTTATGTTATTTTTCAAAGATCGACTTGAGATCGAGCTACCATCAGTTAAGGGTAAAAGAGGAGGATATTCAGAAGACGGCTTTTCATACCTGATATGAGCACTTTGAGTTTCTAGTCATGCCATTCGGACTGACTAACGCGCTCGCAACGTTCAAAGACCCTATAAACTGTATCTTTCACGTATATCTCGATAGTTTTGTGGTAGTGTTTGTGGATGACATCCCCATTTCTTCACCATCGGAAGATGCGCACAACGAGTATCTTCGAATTGCTCTATAGTTATTGCGAGAGCATCGGTTATATGAAAAGTATGTTAAGTGTGAGTTCTGGTTGCCTGAGGTGAAGTTTTTGGGGCATATGGTTTCGGGAGATGAGGTGGCAGTGGATTCTTCCAAGTTAGAAGCAATGAAGAGCTGGGAGAGGCCAAAGAATGTGTTCGATATTCGAAGCTTCTTAGGCTTAGCCGGTTATTATCAGCGATTCGTGAGAGACTTTTCTAGGCTTGTAGTGCTTATGACACGCTTTACGCAGAAGGGAGTTAAGTTCGTGTGAATTGACGGTTGTGAATTCACCTTTCAAACCATGAAGGAGAGACTGAACAGTGCACCTATTTTGATTGTATCGGCGAGGAGACTTGGCTATGCCGTGTATTGTGATGTGTCACATGAGGGATTAGGTTGTGCGTTGATGCAACAAGACAGGGTGGTTTCCTATGGATCGAAACAGTTGAAAACTCATAAAAAGAATTATCTTACCCTATGACTTGGAACTCGTGGCAGTGGTATTTGCTCTAAAGACTTGGAGATATTATCGGTATGGAGAGCGCTTCGAGGTATTTTCTGATCATAAGTACTTAAAGTACCTATTTTCAAAGAAGGGTTTGAACTTGCGTTAGAGGAGATAGATGAAATTTTTAGGATTACAACTTTAATCTGTAGTATCATACGACCAAGGCCAATGTGGTAGTCGATGCCCTCAGTCGGAAGTCCTTAAATTCGTTAGCTCACGTTACCACGAGAGAGTGAAGTATACTTAGGGAGACATTGAATCAACTTTATGTTGAGTATAAAAAATTTGAGTTGATTGCTTTTTCTTCAAGTATAAAAAATTTGAGTTGATCACATTTTTGTCACCTAAAGTTACAGCAAAAAATAAAGTTGTATTTGATCCTAGGGATGACATAGTCTGATATGTGGAAATAATTGACAAAAAATAACGAATAAAGTATGAATCACATATTTTAACAATTGGTATTCTCACCACAAGATTAAGAGTTATTTTTTAAATACAACTTCTTTTAGTGTCTTAAGTGTGCGAAATATATTTAATTTGCTTAACATAACTTCTATCTCATATCACCAGTGCACCAATATATAAACATGTTTATGAGTGTTAGATTGTGAGTAAATACCAAGTGAGAATTGAAGTTAACATATAGCTTTGACATATGTTCAAACTTCAAATATTTATAAGCATGATACCGAGATACTTAGCAGAGTCTTCACACACATTGAGTCCAAATCTATGGAAATTTTTGTTGTAAAACTGGCAATAACTGAGAAATTATGCAAATTGATTATTGGGAGTATAAAGTTCACAATTTTATTTCAAATTTTTAAAATGCATGTGGGAGTGTTTCTAGGCGAGTCTTTTATTTATTTATTTTTTCTTTGCTTGAGTATTAGCAAAGTGCAAGTTAGGGGTTGTGATTGGTGCGTAAAAGCGCCGATTTAATCTTTCAAATGTTGGATTGTCTCACATTGTCCAGTTTGAGCCCCCTTTATGAGGTTTATAAGGCTCAGTTTCTCTTTTCTCTCAGACTTGAATTTTAAGGAGTGGTGTGGGTTAAACTTTTCAACTTAGTATTAGAGTTGAGTTGCTCTCTTTATAGCGTGCTAAGAATCTAACTGTTGTGGTCTAGGAGGTGTGTTAAATTGTCTCACATTGTTCAGTTTGAGCCCCCTCTGTGCGATTTATAAGATTCAGTTTCTCATTTGTTTAACACATGAGTTTCAAGGAGTAGTGCATACTACGTTTTTCAACTCCAAATTACATTATATATTTTAGTAATATTTTTGTGTTAGCATCAGAAGTGGTAAGACGGTGGAGAACCAAGCATAAAATGAGACAAAAGCTAAAAAAGAACAAAATATGGATTTTGCCAAAAGTTTTGTCTAAACGTAACCATAGCATCTAGACAGATTGAACTAGAGTGTTTTGCGTCCGTGTGTTTTCATCCAGAGATTTTTCAACTCGTTTAGACGGGACACGTATTTTATGCTATGCAAAATTCTAAAACTTTTGGGCGTAGCTGCATTATAAAAGGAGAGGGTTATGAGGCAGAACGGGCGGAGGAATTCTACACTTTAAATAGGCACACAGAGGCGACGACTGAGACATGAAAGGTGACGACAAGATGAAGACGGAGGCCCAAAATTTTGTAATTCATCAAGTCTACATGGATTAAAGCTATAGCATAAACGGCTAACTTCCTCATCTTACGGTTGGATGAAACCCTAGTGCTATTTTAGATGTAGCTTCATTTTCTAGTTTCTTTTAATTTAAACACAGTTTCAACTTTTGTGGTATGATTTTGAGACGTTGAGTGTTTATCAATGACTTTTTAAAGTTCTAATCTAGTTTTTGTGTTTGTTTTCTATGATATTGAATATGAAATCATGTAACTATTTTCACTTCATGTTTCAATCCAAAAGTGAGATAAGTTATACTGTGATAACACGGATCGTACTAGAATTTATACGGACAACTCGTGCCAGCCTAGATAGGTATGCCATATTTGGATTAAACTTTATTTTCTTGACTTTCCTTGTCCGGTCAGTAGCTGGGGTTAAATTAAGTTGAATTGTGTTAGAGGAATGTAACAAGTCTAAAATATTGGTTAAGGTAGATTCGAAACTCGAGGATCTTCTTCTCTTACCTAAATTTTACTTTTATTTTTAGTTTATTTAATTTCAGTTTTTAGTTTAATAAAAGTATAAGCAAATCTTTTGATAGGAAAATCGAATTGATCTTTACGTTATAGAAAATTGTGATTTAGCATTTCAGTTCACATTGGAATGATATCTAGATTTAACCACTATTCTACGGATTAATCGTTAATTTTGAGATTATAAATATTATTTTTGGTATGGAACAACACGAACTAATTATATAAATGAGTTTTTTATTCTATGTTTCTTGGGAACTCTCAAAAACATCATTTTATCTTATCTTTTAGAATTTGGACTCAGAAAATTATTTTTTGGCAAATTAATTCAATTGACTAATTTTTTTTACGTGAAAATATTTTTTTAAAAAAAAAACTATTAATTAGCACACATCCAATTGTAGGATCTTCGTATTATCATGACTTTAAAATCATGGGCAATTTTACTTGATTAAAATTCAATTGGCTAGTTAATTTCTAGATTAAAAACGTGTCAAAAAATTATAATAGTTAACAAATCCTATGATTTTTTGAGTACTCTTACTTTTTCAAAATTACAGCTAAACTAATTTATTTAAGTATTTATCTTACTATTATCTCTTTGTTATTTCTATATGATTGTTATGATATATCATATTAAGATTGAATCTCGAAAATACACTTTATTTTATGTATTTTTTTGAAAGTGTATCATATGAAAAATGTGCTTCAATTTTTTTACTATCCCATTTTGTGTTAAGGAATGAGTTGAATCTCTTTGGCCCTGTTTGGGCAAATTTGAATAAATTTTTCTTATTTTTGTCTTTTTTGAACTTTATTCATCTTTTGATTAAAATTTTTTATTTTTTCAAATCATCTAGATTAGAATTGCCAAAAAAAGTAAAAAAATTTGATGAAAAGATGAAAAAAAATTCACTAAAGATAAAAATAAGCAACATTATATTTGGCTTATTAGTATATTTTGGTTTATTTTTGTCTTTTTTGAAAGTTTTTTATATTTTTATAAAAAAAATTTATTTTTTCGACTCGTTACGATGAGAAAAGTCGAAAATATCATAATTTGACTAAATTTTAAAAAAAATTCACTAAAAACGAAAATAAACTAAACAAAATAAGCAAATAAGTAATTATTCCAAACACGGCCTTTTTTTTAATAATGGTTATAGCTAAATAAGATAAAGGGTTTTTTTTAAAAAAAAACAAAATTAAAGAGGGTTTGTTAGTCTTACTCATTAAATTTAGGCATGGCATGTGTAAGAAAAAGTGAACACTTGTAAAAAACCAAAATAAGTAAGAAACAACGTACTAGAGCTATTGTTAACATGTCCATCAGGCATAACAGCGCCTTGCTCACCATTCATCGCAGCTGTTCATGCAATAACTTGCAACTGATTAAACGATGACTGAATTGAAATATTAGTTTGTGATCCAGATTCTGTACGTTGTGACTCTTTTTTCACCATTTAGTCGACCTGGCCCGGCCATCTAGGCTGTTTATAAATACGAAGATATGTGTGTTTTAATTCAAAATTGACAAGATGTAATATTAGATTCCCTTTACATGTAAATCAAAAATCATTATTAAATAACAACATGACATTTAAATAAAACACGAATTTATTAGTAAAATTTATCTGCATTATTTACAAATACAAATATATAATATGCATTTTAACTGAGAATTGACAAGATGTAGCATTAGATACCTCATATATGTAAATGAGAAACCGTTATCAAATAACAACACGGCATTTAAGTAAAACAAGTATTTATTAAAATAATTTATGATACTTACATTTTTAATCACTATCATAAAAGCTCATCAATATGAACATTTTGTCCAATATAAATCATATCACTACTGTCAAAATTCTCGTCAATTTCATTTTCATCAATGAAGCTATCATCTCCCACATCAATCATCTCTTCAAGTGATATAGTGTTTGAGTTTATGTATACTTCAGGCATAATATAATCTCAAATGGATGAAAAAGAGCTCAACATAAAAAGAGAACATCATTTAAATTTTTTAAAAAAAGAATTTCTTAATTTGTCACGTATACTTTTTAAATCATAAAAGTTTCACATAAACAAACAACCTAATTTATAGAATTATAATTAATGTGATGTCTACTTTTCCACGATATAATTACTCGTCACAGTTGCAAATCAAACTAATAATTGAATTAAAATTTAACAAAAATTAATTATTCTTTACCAAGCACAACTAGACATTTTGGCTCTATTACGAAAAATATTTTTAGTAGAAGATATTTTTTATGCGTTTGGTTACGACTTAAAAAATGATGATGTTAATAGATGTGGTAGTGTTAGAATTGGTCGCGATAAAGGCGATGGAAGAAATGGCAACGGTGGTGGCGATGACCCTTAGACCCCGACCCTCCACCATGACTCTAAACCCCTAGACCCCTAATACCCTTAACCCTTGGCTCTCGACCCTTGACTCTCGACCCTCAAACCCATGTACCTTTAAACTTGGCCCGTAAATTCCAAACTTTAGAACCTAACCTCCAGCTCTTAACCCCTATACCCCAGCCATGAGGCCCTGACCCCTAGCCATCGGCCTTTGACCCCTAGCTCTCAACCTCTGACCTTCACCCCATAACCCTCGACTCCCAACCCCCGACTCTCGACGCATAACCCCCAAACACCCAAACCTTGGACCCCATCCCCTAGCCCTCGGATCACTAGTGCCTAACCCCTGAATCTTCGATCCTTGAATTCCCAAATCGTAAAAAATGGCCTCCAGCGCCTAGCCCTTAGGTATAAACTCCAAAACCCAATTCCAACCCATGGCCCCTGCCCCCTAACTCCCGACCCTTATCCTGACCCTTGGAATTGGACCTCCTTTTAGTCACGATTGTTGAATGTCACCAAAATCAATGCCACTATTTAGTAACTATAACAAAATCTCATCACTAACAATTACTAACTTTTAGTCACTAGATTTGAAAAGTCATTAATACTGTAGTCTCTAAAAAAATGGTACCAAATTATATTTTTTCACCACACATTTAACGATAAAATTTATGTGGCAAATAAGAAATTGTCACAAAAATCACAATCTTTACTTTTTAGTGACAACTCATATTGTTGTCACTAAACACCTACTGTTAGTGATAAATTTATATTGGTCACCAATTATTCTTAATAACAAAATTAAATATTTATCACTAAACACAATTAGATATTTTGCGACAATTCTTTGTGTGCTCACTAAAGGTTCGTCTAATGTGATTTAGTGTCAAGTAAAAAATACCGTCACTAATAAGAGTTTTTTTCGTGACGATTTGTTTTATTGTCACTAAATTTGTTGTCACTAATACTCCTTGGTGCCAAATTTCATTTCCCGCCATGTATTTAGTGACAAAATTTATGTGACAAATATAAATTTATCACAAAAAATTAAATGTTTTGTGACAATTTTGATTCGTGTCAATAAATAGTTACATTTAATGATACATTCATGTTTGTCACGTTTGTTTGTCATTATAGGTCTTTTTTCTTGAATACAAAATAACTTTTTAAAACTTAAATAAAGAATTAATCTCTTCTTCATTGAAAAAATATGAAATATTTTAAAAGATGCATTTTGAAGATAAAAGTATTAAAAAGAGAAAATAACAAACATTTAGAAGAATATGCCATAATTAAAAGAAATTTGTAGAATCTAAAAATTATGATTGGTTAATTTATTAACATGTGTTTTCGATTATAAGAAATAAGAATTTTATTTTTATTTGTGATGGTAATGTTTAAAATAACCACAATATAAGAAGACTTGAAAAATAATGGGTTACTGATCAATGAATTAATAATAGCATTAATTTGATTTTTATATAACAAACTTTAAATAGAATTAGAAATTAATGTTAAACATATTAGTACACTAATCAAACAAGCAAATACTTTTATGACATGTGGTTTCTGTAATTTATAATTTTAAAATTTTGATAATATTGCAATGGAATTTTGAACATCTAAGACATCATAGTGTTTTGCTACAATATATAGTATAGATTTGGGTCTTGATATGTCTAAATAAGTCAGCTTATAAGAGCTTTAGTAGTTTTTTTTTTAAAAGTTTGATTGATTGTGATAATTTTTTATAATAGCCTTTTTACTTTTTTATTAAAATATCTAATATCCTTACAATCTCCTTTTAATTAAGTTGCAGGCATTTCTTTTTCTTAAAATTTTTTGGTGAAGATTTGACTTTTTAATTGAAAGTCTTATAGTCATTTTATTCAGAAAAAAATATTAGTGTTTGCGATGCAAATAGAATATTTTTCTTTAAAAAAGCAAGAAAAAGTTAGTCGGCTCTTTTGAGATGCCAAACAATATGTGGATTAAGAATGATAACTATTCATGTTTAGTTGAAGGCCTAGATTTATGGGATGAGAATGATAAGTATTCATGTTAAGTTAAAGGCCAAGATTTATGGGAATAGAAATGTATCGATTTGAATTGTTAGTACCTTGACTATTATATATGAGATTAATAGTGTAATTTATTTTATACCGTGTTATGTTTGATTGAGAAAGAACAATGATGGATAAAGAATGAGGCTTATCATTCAGAGCAATACTATTGTGGCCATATTAATTCAAAAGCACATTTAAGTATCGCAAGATATGGTATCTCATGTGTAGTGATTATATGTATTCACTATTTATTTTTAAATATCACATATGAGATAAAATATCATGTGATATTCAACTGGGGTTACCAGATGGTCACACTAGCATTATTGTGTCATTTATGAGTGAAATAGTTCAAACCTACTGTTAGCACCCTGACTTTGGGGTGTCGTAGGTGGCATGTGATGGCACCTTGCACCATTGCCGACTCATGATGGCATGAGGAGGGCATGTCAAAATATGCGAAGTGGCATAGTGGTAACTAGCTTGCCACATGACCCTTAGACAAGAAAGATGGATTCACTTGGCACTTGAAAGCATTAATCGGTGCTTGGATGCAGGTAGTTCGTATAGCTTGTGGGTTAATAGAAGCAGATGGCTCGGTAGGCAAATGATAGACAAGAGCTGGTATTGGCATATGCTGGGCAGCTGACACTACTTCAGCTGACTGACCAGATGGTGTGGCACTCAAGGGGTATGTCTTGCACATGACAGGCAGTTGGCTTTGCTGACCCATGTCTGTGCATGGCTGCCCCATGTTGCAGACATTATGGGCAGTTATGGACGGTTATTTTTTGAAGAAATGTCAAGGCTCTATAGTAGCATCAAAATGTGGCATCATGGATAGTTATTGGCAGTTACAGAATATGTGCTGAAGATGTTCCTGGCAAGACAAGTGTCAGCAGCATGGGTTCTCTTTTCTGTAATGTGCCTAAGTAGTGGTGGATGTCCACTACACTAATACTTATACAGGTTAGCAACCGCTAGTAACTGTCACATTCTTATATATGTGGGCATGGTCTGGCAGTTTTGGC
>JAOTRH010021435.1:0-22063 GCA_034768845.1 Heliamphora exappendiculata | reverse complement strand
TCATGAGCGCACCAAACATATTGAAATTGACTGTCACTTCATCCGACATCACCTTCAGCAGGGCACCCTACATCTCCAATCTGTCTCTTTTGAAGATCAACTTGCCAACCTTTTCACAAAATCTCATCTTCCTGGTCGCCTCCGTGCTCTAATTTCCAAACTTCACCTGACTTCGTCATCTCGCGTTTGACGGAGAATGTTAGAATATTAGATTGATTGTTAAAATATTAGATTAATTTTATTCTGATTTGAATTTATTCTCTATATTTATTGTATTTTCTTTATTGTTTATCTCTATTCGCCTATAAATAGGTCATATATTGTACAATTTCTATATACAGAAAATATACAATCTTCTCATTTTCTTCAATGAAAATCGAATTCACCTATTCATTATCGTCCCACAAAAATTAAAAAAAAAAACGCATTCAAATATGTAATTTGTATATGGACTCTCATCAATCTTGGAGGTCATCTTCGTTAACTTGTTAACTTATTATCGTTGCAGGCACCATCTCGTAATTTTTAGCAATTTCATTCAAAATGTGCAAAATGATCAGTCTTAATCTGGGAAGGTGACGCCAAAATTTCAAGACAAATGACACTTTCTGCGGTAGGTTCTCCGATACCCAAGTTAGATAAATCTTTGAGAGAGAAAATATATAGAGAGATGGATAAAATGTACATACCTTTACTTTTTGTCTTTTGGTCTTACTATGAAAAGAGAGTTAACCTTCATATTTAGTCATATCACTCCTAACTAATCATGGATAGAGAGTGTTTGATCATGCATAATAATTTTATTTATTTTATACCTCACACTTCTTATTTAAAATAATATTAAAAGTAATAAATCTTGAAATAGTTTTTTTAAACTCACTAATAACAAAAAATTGAAAATTAAACGCTTTGGACATTGCAAATAGGTCACGTATCAAGGAAAATATGGACCCAAAAAAGATAGGAATTTTCTTTTAAAAAAAATAAAAAAAAACTTTCTCATTTTCCCAATATATAACTAATAAATACTTTGGCAATTCATCTATATATTCATTTTTTTTGTCAGAAAAATATCTGAACTCTCTCATCAGTTGTGGAAAGAGTAAAGCTATTTAAACTTATTTTGCAGGTCTATTTAATATGTATGTGCTATAATTAAATAATTAATACTTTTATACTATTAAATAAATAAATAAATAATTTAAACTATCCACATATAAAATAAGCCCATAAATTAAGCCTAAGTAGATTACTCGCCGTGAAAATCGTATTCGCCTCTTCGTTATCGTCCCACAAAAATGCGAAAGATGTATTCGAATATAGTAATTCTAAAAACACAGAATGAATTCCCAAAAATTTAACCAATAACTTTTCACCTCCACCTTCTCTCTCTTCTCTAATTTCTTTTTTCGCACTTCTCTCTCTCCTCTCTCACTTATGCAGTCAAATTTTTACATTTTTTTCTATTTAATTCTAAACTCTTATTTTTTTCTTTCTTTTCTTAATTAATGTTAAATCGTTATTAAAAATTAAAATGTTATATTTATATCATTTTCAAGTTAATTGTATTATTATAAATAATAAGACTAAATTTTAATTTAGACTAATTAATTAAAATATTATATTAGATGGATATTTATGTCATATTAAATTATTTATTGTTAAATAATATTTTTGTAAAAATATATCTATATACATATAATATTTTATAACAATAAATTTAAAATATTATTCAATTTTTCACTAGTATTGGTACATATCGTAGAGAATAAGATTCAAAATTTAAATTTATTGTGATTTAAAATAGTGTCAGCTATTTCATTTATCCCGAGATTTAAATGCAAATCACCTCATTTTTATTGTGGGTCTCAAATTCATTCGGTCACTTTCCACTTTATTTTATGACACGAAAATATAAAATAATAGTTGCTCTTTTGCCATTACGTCTAACTGTAGTCTTTTTTACCATAGTTCTATATATGAATATAGTATCAATTTTTTAATTGGTAAGATATAGAAAATATTGTGCCTAAAGTACAATAGTGTTTGCTATGTTTTAAATTTAATGTAATCAGATTAAATGGCTAACATTGATTAATAAATCTAATATTATATATGAGTAATATAATTAATAAGATCTACAATATGAATGGTTCAAATCATAAAATTTTATAAAAAAATTATTTTAAAATATAACAAATCATGTTGTGCCTTAGGCACAACAGTAATCCTGTTCTCTACGATATATAAAATATTATTTATAAAATATTATTTATTTATCATGACTAGTAAAAAATTAAGTACTTCTTTAAATTTATTGTTATAAAATATTATATAGTATATATATATACATTTATTTGTAAAATTATATTTTACAATAAATGATTTAATATAACATAAATATTCATTTAATATAATATTTTAATTAATTAGTGTAAAGTAATTTTTAATCTTATTATTTATAATAATATAACTAATTTAAAAGTGATATAAATTTAATATTTAATATTTTTAATAATAATTTAATATTAATTAAAAAAAGAGAGAAAAAAAGTGTTTAGAATTAAATAGGAAGATGTAAAAATTTGACCAAGAGAGAGAGAGAGAGAAAAGAGAGAGAGAGAGAGAGAGATAAAAAATTAGAGAAATAAGAAAAAGAGTGACACGAGAGAAGTGAGAAAAACTAAGTTAAAAAAGAGAGAAAAAATATAGATAAAAATATTTTGAGTATATTTTTGGAATCCGTTCCTAGAATTACTGATTCGAATATGTAATTTGTATCTGGACTCTTATCAATCGTGGAGGTCGTTTTCGTCAACTCATTATCATCGCAGGCACCATATCGTAATTTCAAGTCATTTCATTCAGAATGTACAAAATGATCGGTCTTAATCCGGGAAGGCGACGCCAAAATTTCAAGACAAATGGCGCTTTCGTGGGAAGAGAGAGGTCCATCCCCTACCACGCACCAACTGTTTGTGAAAATGACAATGTAGTTTGTCGTAGACGGCCATGATTATCAACTCTTCCCAGTTGGGTAAGTGCGGAGGACCCACGGCAGTTGCTTGGTTGGTGAAAAGAATACTTGTAGTTGTACAGATCTCGTGGGTAGACGACGTACGGGAGAGTTTCGGAGGCAAAAGTCTCCTGCAAAGAATTGTAGAAGTGATCAGTTGGGTTGAGGTCCTGTTCTTCAAGAAATATCAATGGTGTGTGGTGTGGAGGTAAATCAGGAACGCTTTTATGTCAGGGTTAAGCTCCCCTAGGCTAACACCTCTTAATCAGAAACGCTTTTATGTCAGTTAAGCTCTCCTCCCCAGCACCTCTTAGATCTGTTAATACTCTATTTTATGGATTTGAGTTGGTCCAAGGATTATTCCAACCGTTTCTCTCTTAAATCTTGCAAAGAAAAATAATTATGCAACAAAATTGGTTTAATGGGTTTTGAATTGGTCCAAGGATTATTCCAACCGTTTATCTCGTAAATTTTGCATTAAAAATAAGTTATGCAAAAAAATTGGTTTAATAAGACATCAATAATGGTATGTTCTTTGATTGCTTTTGGATTGTCATAATCCAAATGGTGCATTTTTATCTGTTTGGCTAATTAGTTGCTCATTGTTCATCTTCTAGTTACGAAGCTACATTAAGAAAATAATACATGGTTAATAAATGGTTGGGCTTCTGAAGATGTCAGATTATGTTATTCTTTTTGTGTTAGGCATGTTAGAGGGTGGCTTGAATTGCTTAGGAATGGAAAATAGACTAGTCAATTATTTATTTTTTTGCTAGATGACTTGCATATTGAAATTTCCCACCCCTTACTCCACTTGTCTAGAAAAACAACATCAGAAAAGTGACTTTTTTCATATCCTCTTTCAGTTTTTTCCAAGGAATTTTCAAATTCTAATAATAAGATTTAAAAAAAAGGGGGGAAATGATTCGGATACTTGGAGAAACATGGTGGCAGCTATAGATTTGTTAAAACAAGAGTTAGGTTGGAAGGTGAGTAATGACAAACTTGTCAAATTTTGGAAAGATGCTTGGCTTCTTGATATATCCCTCAAGCTAGTGGCACTGCAATATCTCTTTGCAAAGAGCTATATTTGAGGGTACATGACAAGCTCTCAATTGATGTGTAGAACTAGCTGGCTACTGTAGTTCTGTTTACGCATGATGAAGATACTGATTGTATTTGTTGGAAAGTTTTGGGACAGGGTAAGTTCACAATGAGATCAGCCTATGAGTAAACCAATGATAGGAATGTTGATCTGGGGGAAATGAGTTCATGGAAAAGAATTTGTAGCACTTGTCGTTCTTCGTGTCATCGTTTTTCTTTCCTTTTGTTGTTGGGGCAATTGGCACAAGAATGCAGCTATTCTCATTGTGAAACAAATCTACAGTGGGGAAAAAAGGGCTTGCAACAAAAGAAAATTTGTTATCTTGCATATCAACTAGTGATTTAAAGGCAACAGGAGGTGCAGGAGTTCTAGGCCTTACCAAATAGACAGGTTGCAACCAAAAGATAGCTAGATAAGAGAACCATAATAGGAACTGAATCCCATCATGTTTTAGCTAGGTGAAATAGCAGCCAAGACTCACAAAAATAATTACTTATCTTATCTGAAAGCATCCCGAATGATTACCATGTCACGAGAAACATTCAATGAGCAGAGGCCACTGCCTGGCTATAATGGAAAAACAAAGGGCATTTGCTTTCATTGTAGAATAGTTCAATGAAAGCAAATGGCCTCTGCTCATTGAAATAGGACCATGAACCCAATAGCAGAATAAACAAGAAATTATTAATTATAAGCCTGCAAGAGTATGTATTAATGACATGAACATCAAATTGGGAGGGGGGGCATGCTATATATAGACAGTCAACCAATATCGAAAGTAAGACGAACAGATTCAGATGAGATTTTGAATATATAAAATAAATAAGAAATTCTAAGTTACAAAATGCCAAAAACTAAAAATTGCTCTCCGTTTCTCAGCAATGTAATCGGATAAAAGGTGTTCGCGGAATCTAGCTACACAATATCTTGAGTGCTTCTATTAATTCAAAACAAGAGAGGTCAAAAAATTGAAAACTAAGTGCATCTCAAAAACATGCTAACACCAAATTAAACAGATAGTTAGAAACATAACGACACACATAAAAGTTGACAATTTTACATATGAACAATAGAATGAATTTTCAAATTATGAAATCTGAAAAATTCGGTGCAGCAAAGGAGGATGAGTTTGCACTTGTCTAAAACATCCTGTTGTGACTTGTCTAAAAACACTTGGAATTTTCAAATTCTTATAATATCATTAAAGTTCAAGAATGAAGAATTGATTTTTATCTATTATTGTGGATAGATTGAGAACTCAGCCTGTATATTATTGGAGAGAACTTATATTTCGCTTTAATAAAGCCTAAGAGAGTACTTCCTTTGCAAATGTGCATGCTCTAGTGGATTTAATAAGATGGCAAAGAGTCAAATTGAATGCTTCAAGAAGGGAATCAGAACTCTGGGGGTTGGTTAATATATATGCAGTGTAAAAAATATGTTTGAACTTGAAAGGTTCGTTCCATTGTGAATATTGTTATTTGCACAGCCAGTATACATACATTACACCCATTAGAATGGGGCCATATCCAACGCCCTCTATCCATTTATTCCCATCATGTGTGAGAGAGAGAAGTTGTGTTCATAGCATCTTGTAATCGTCAAATAGAAAATAAGTTCAATTGATTGAAAAAAAGAAACAACTGAAGGCATCTGGAAAATAATAGTGAATCTAACATGTTTATTGGGGAGTTGGGCTCAAGTTATTAACATCAAATTTACTCCGATCAAAATTTTTAGTTGAGGGGAATTGGGAACAGATCAGTGGCTCTGGTTCAAGCTAGAAATAGGTACAAATTTTTGGATGCTTAGTTAACTTGAAAGGCATTGGTTTTTTGGTTTATGAAGATGGAAGTATATTGTGGGATCCACACACACACACACACACACACACACACACAGAAATCTACCATCCATTCTTTTTTGCACTATTGGCATTCATATATATTTCCTTCCTCTAAATTTCAATTGTAGTTTTAACTTATCGATTACATAAAAAAATTTCGTCTTTAGTGAACTTTTTGTTGGAGAAAGTAGGTTTTGAAAAATTAGAACATGATTTTTAGCTAACTTTGAAGTTAATTATCTTTGTTTTGGATTAATCTTTTTGATGATTTCAAGTTCTAATTTGTTTATTTCCATGAGTAGAGTAATTATGGATTTTGTGGTATTCAAAACCATTAATTGGTGAATGAAAAATTAACTCTAAAAGTATGCCATTGAAGATGGCAAAATGTGTTAACTATGTCCAATCCCACATTGGTTGGGAGAGCTTTAGGTGAGTGACGTATATCAATTAAGTCTAGCCTAAAGGGTGTGCCCTTTGGGGTTATCTAGTTTTGTGGACGGGGGAAGGCCAACCCAACAGTGGGTTCGACTCAAACCCCACACGCGTGCCGCCGCCGTCACCTTCCCGCCCTGTCGGACGTGTCGAGCTAGGCCCGGGTTTGAGTTCGTGGGTCGTGGGTCTCGGGTTACGGGTTAAAGTTACCACAGTTGGTCGTTGGAGTCAAAATGGACGGTCTGTGATCGTTGAAGGGTTCGTGCCTGTTGGGCGGTCCAACCGCCAGGTCGAACCGGTACTGTGTCGGTTCGGTTTAAACCGAACTATCACCGTCAAACGCTTATAAATAAGCTGTTCTAGCACCCGTTTTTGGAATCCCAATCTCCAGCCTTCATTACTAAAACTCTGCTTTTTCTTTTCCTATCATAGTCGTCTCGAGAAAGTTCAAGCATAGCAGCATTCTCTTGTCGTGCTTCCTCTGCACATGAGGATTGTTTTGTCCTGGAGGCAGACGTCCACTACATCGCAAGCACGGAGGCAAGGACCTAATTTATCTTAAGAAGACATCGTACAGCGGTACACTCAATCCCAAAGTTCTGTTCTTCAAGTGTTTTATAAGCTTACATTTTTCGATTCTGTTCTGCTTTTACTGTTTTGGTACTGTTTTCGTTTTGTTAATTAAAACAGTATTATGTGTAACAAAACCTGTTCTATTTTTAGAAAAACGTGTTCAGTTCAGTATTTTCTATTTTTGGATTCCTGATGTTGCTAAATTTTTTATTTTGTATCTATTCGTAAAATAAAACTAGTGTTCTATTTTCTTTTATTACAAGTTATTAAACTTTTTATACGTTTATTTTTTTAATTGCTTTGTTATTATCTAATGTTGTCGTTATAATCTATTATATAGATAAAACAGATTTCATATATTCTATTTATGTGTTATGAATTTTAAATCTCAAATTATTATATTTTATTTTACCAGATGCTATTATTGTATCGGTTTTTTTTGCAAATCCGACATATTGTGGTTTTTCGTATCAAAGCCAATATTTTTTTTTTATCATTTAGTCAAATTATTATACTTTTTAAACTTTTTTTATTAAGACGAATCAGAAAAGTAGAAAATTTTGATTAAAATATAAAAAAATTAAAAAAGATAAAAAAGTAAGCCAATAATTCAAATTTTATGTTGCTTATTTTCGTCTTTAGTGGACTTTTTCGTGTTTTGATCAAAAATTTTATTTTTTGAATTCATCTCATCAAGACGATTTGAAAAAATAAAAAAATTTAGTCAAAAATTGAAAAAGATTTAGAAAAAATGAAAATAAGCAAAATTGTGACATTTAGCCCCAAGTTGCCTTAATTTTTTCATAAATAGTCTACAAATAATATTTAACAGACGTTAATATATATTTTAATTAGTTTGTGATTTGATTCAAAAAGATAAAATAATTAGAATAGGCTTTACATGAAACATGGGGCGGAGCTAAGACTTCTCTTTAGAGGAGCGTATCAAAAATAATTATTTTTTTTTTTATTTAATAATAAAAAATAACTTAATTAATGGGTTACTCAAAAAAAAAATTTTAAATATTTCTTCATAAGTTAAAATATAATGATAAAATATATTATTAAATATAGAATTACAATCATCAAAATTAAAAATTTAAAATAAAACTTTTTATTAAAAAATATACAATCAAAATCAAGATTCACAATAATTATAATAAGAAATGCACAATCAAAAAATTAATCAACGAAATTAGAAGAGTCTAAAACAATTTATACTTATTAAATTGATACCAATTTTAAAGAATATATATATATATAACAAAAAAATTAAAATAAGGAAATTTATAATTTTAGAAAACAAACTTTAATTTTAAGGAAAGAAAGATTTTAAAATATTAAAAATTTTAAAAATATAAATAAAATCTAATAAAAATTCAATGAGACCTTGGCACCTTCTAAGCATGTTGTAGCTCCGCCCATGCTTGAAACAGACATGCTAGAAAATTGGTATTGGTTGTTTGCTCAAAGCTGATAGGTAATGACGGCTACACCACCGCCCACGTGATTAAATGTCACTATTTATCCACGTGCTTAATTCACGAGTTGATTAATAATTTAATACAGATATTTTCTGAAGCTAATACTTCTACCTGCACGCATAATTCGTGTTAAATTTTTTTAAAAAGAAGTCCAATAAAGCATTTATCATCAAAGGTCATCAATTCAATTATTTCTTCATAAAAATGGTTTTCTAATTTAATTTCGTTTAGTTCCATATCCCTATTTATTTATTACTAGCTGTCAATTGCCATTTTTCTTTGTAAATTAATAATCTGCCAAAGAGAATCAAAAGTTTGAGTGTGGTTTTACAAGGTTGTTACTATGGTACGGTTTGATAATATTCTATAATTTTTTATTTTTTATTTTTTATTATAATAAATAAAAAATAAGTTTTTATTTATTTTTACAAAAAAAATAAAAATAAAAACATATTTAAAAAGTAGTAGTCAAAGGTGACGACCAGATGCGTTAGCTGGTGATGATAGTAAAAGATAATAATAGTGATGGGAGACGGTAATCTTATATGATGATCAATGGTGATGACCAAAAGTAATAGCTAAATATAATTGTCGAATGTGGTAGCAGAAAACAGTAGTGGCATGATAAGAGGTAGTGGCTAAAAATAATGATCGAAGGTAGTGACCGAAAATAATGGTCGGAAGTGGTCTTAAAAGTTACCCCCACTTAATATTGTAGTAACAAATTTTACACAAAGAACATAATAATTTACTTTTGTTAAGTAGTTAAGAGATAAAAAATAATTTATATAAATTATAATTATTTATTAGTTAAAAATATTACATGATATCACATTTATAATACTCCAAAAATACTTATTAATTTGCCAATAGATTAATCTTTATCCCTCCACCCGGGCAAGTCAACTTAAGAAGTATAAGTATAATTTATTTTGGGTGCAAGCAATTATTTAATGTTATTAGACTTAAGTTTTATTGATATTTTAATTTTATAATTATTTATAAATTTTATATAATTTATTATTTTTTATTGATATTTTATTACAAAATTATGCTAACTACTGCTTATCAAGCGGTAAATAATTGAGTAAGAAGTGTATAAATATTTGTACAAATTGTAAAAATATTTATAAAAGTGATAGTTTTTAAATTCAAAGGTATATTAATATTAAAAAATTTATTTTTACTATTTTATTATTCACTTAACGATAATTAGAATGAGGCTTATTTAGTATATAAAAACATATCATTTGACAATTAAACTTATGTATTATTTAAAAAAATAATGGATATTTACTTTTAAAAGGATGTTGTGCCCAAAACACAAAAAGATACAAGAAGTGTTGCGCCTTTTATACCTTACCCGTTGAGACTTGTTGGCCATGTTTAGAATGAACAGAAAGGTGAGATGAGATTAACCTAAAAGACACACTCCTTACAATTCACTTTTTGTTTGGATGGTAGTAGTTTTAAATTTTTTGTTATTAATTTTAGTTATAAGTTATGAATTTTTTTTTTATTTCAATTACAAGTTATAATTTTTATTAAATATTCATAACTTTTATTACAAGTTATAATTTATAAGTTACTAATTTTAATATTATAATATATTATATTTTATTTTTTGAACAACTTTAAATGTACATTTTAATATTTTGAACACTTATATTAAGCATTGAGATACTTATACATGATACATTAACACACGTAAAAGTGGCTGTTAAAAAAAGTAGCGTACATTTAGAATCATGTGAATAAAGAATCTTGCGTTCATATCGCAAGATTAAAACAAATGATTCGACGGATAAAGATTAATAATTAGTCATTTATGATATCAACAATATTATGTTCTTTAGTGTTGAGATTTGAACACCAAATATTACTGAACGCGAACGGAAACAAAAAATTATTGTACATATAAAGAAAAAATCACAAGATTTACGTAGTTCGCCACAACCTGGCTACATTCACGGGTGAGAAATAATCAACTATAACTGTAGAATGTATAAATCCGAGATTAAAAACACCTCAAAACTCGACACTCACAGCCTGAGCCATGAAACAAATCTCGTTTTTTCGCTCAAAGGTTACTCTCGTGCCTTCGGTATTTTTTCATTTCTCTTTACATCTATATGCTCTTGATTTACCCTCCACACAATAACTAAAATTATAGAGTTCTATTTATAATAAACTCTAAAACCCTAATCCCATGTAATCGCAAACCCTACATGTATTAGATTTCTTATAGATTCATGAATCCAGTCCAACCCAAATAATGTAAATAAAATTCTAATTATATGGGTTTACAGAATACAAGATAAACATCCAACAATTAGTATTATTAGTACTGTGCTTTAAATTATCTTATTTACTTATCTAATGATAAAAAAATAACTCTAAAATTCTTATATATATTTTTTTATCTCACTCTATTTAAATATGAATTAGATTTCTTGTTTAAAAAAAACATGTGTAAGGTCCTCAATGAAGACATAATACAACATTTGATTTATCAAAAGAATTTTAACTCTTAAAATTAATTTGGTCAAATTAGACAAAAATATTTCTATTATTCTTTATTCATCCCTCCACCTCAACATTTTCTTTTAAAAAAATTGGGTTAAGTTGAGTAATTTTTTTATTTGGATTCAAAACACTTTTAATAGACTAGATAAACAACTTTAGACTGAAAACGATAATGAAAAACCTGATGAGAATAAAAAACGATTGAACCCTCAGGTGCTTCAATGGCTGGCTACTTACAAAATAAGTCATTCGATCGGTGACCGGTGAAAAATCCTCTAATGCCCAAATCAAAAGAGTCCTGAAAGAGAATATAAAATATTTAAAAGAGAGTTTAGACATATCTTTACTTGAGTTTTGAGAGCCTATAAAGAGGGAGAGGGAGAGGGAGAGAGCTTAATTCTTTAGCCTTGTCTTATCATTCCTAACCCATGACTAGGAGATGTTTGATTTGGTTTAATATATTTATTAATTTTTTATCACTATAATTTCAATGTGATTGCCATATGTAGCCATTTCTGTTTACTCTAATTATAACCTGACCCCTAAAGTACCCTTGTCACCACACCAATACATGTTTTGTTTTTTTTTTGCTTGCTCTTTTGCTCCATCAAAGTTAACTTTATAACATTCCACGCTCTTGGAGGCGGCACCCATTTGAGGATTGTCATTGTTTAGGTTGAGTTTTATATAAAGACAGTAATCTAACTTTTAAAGAAATTTCTGTTTCGTATTTTTAAGATTCAATCTAGCGGAATTCATATCAAATTTTATTTTGATATAACCCTCCACTAAAAAGGTATGGGTAAATTAATTGAACAAGGTTATCCATTTTTAATAATTAATTTATTTTTATTTTAGTGAGTTTTTATTATTTTTAATTTTAATTTATTTTATCAAAACTAACTAAAAAGTGAAAGAGTTTTGCCAATAATAAATAATAATAAAAAAGAAACCGTACCCTTATTGGCTACCAAGATATTGACTTTTTTTACTAAAAATGAAAAAAAAAAAAAAAAAAAAAAATCAGCATAATTCCTTAAAAAAACTAAAAAAATAAAAAAAAAACACAAATTTTTAAAATATTCTATTTAAACTCGCACTATTTTTAAAAGATAATATATTCTTCATTCATCACATATTACTATTACTACCAACTATATATAAATATTGTTATTTTAAATTATATATAAGCACAAAATTATCTAATTTAATCAAAATAACAAAATAATAATAATTTTTTACTCAAACAACATCGTACTAACTTTCAAAAAAACTAATTTAAAATTTAACTTACCAAATAATATAATCTAAACTAAATTTAATTTTTTAACTAAAAATAAAAAAAACATACAAAATATATCAAATGCATCAATAAATTTTATAATTATAAATGCATAATATTTATATATTAAATATATCAATAATATTACAAATATAGATTTTCAACTACAAATTAATTACTGAATTTTAATTTTAACTACTTATTTGTACTAAAATTCATAACACTTGTGAATTATAGTATAAATAGATGATGAAGATCAAAATTTTATAACTTTTATAATTGAATGTTTGTGTCTTAAATATTTTTCTAAATAAATAATCCATATCATATCATTATACTAATTTGGCGTTATCTACCAATTCAATAATCCTTTTATTGTTTCAGGATTTCATATTCTCCACATTGGACGGTTATTACCCGCTCCAAGTTATGACGGTTTCAGCTGTTCCTTCTCCAGAACAACCTTTTTATCTTTCTCTCTCCCTCTTCCTCTTCGACTCTTCCTCTACGTCCCTATAAATACGAATAGCCCTCGTTTCTTCAAACATTTCAGAGAAGAAAAAAAAAAGAAGAAGAAGAAGAGATTAGGGTTTGTCTGTTTGTTTTTCTTGGGCGTTTCTTTATGAGTTTTTTTGAGATGGGTAGTACTGGAGATCACAAAATTTTCCTGAATCTTCATCTTCACGTTCCCCATCTTCACCACCACCACCACCACCATGGGAAAAAGGAGGCGAAAGACATGACACCAAAGGGGTGCCTAGCGGTGGTGGTTGGGCAAAGCACGGAGGAGCAACAAAAGGTTATCATCCCCTTGATCAACGTCAACCACCTGCTCTTCATGAAACTGTTGAGGGAATATGAGGAAGAGCACGGATTTGATCACAACGGTCCCGTCAACATTCCTTATCACGTCGACGAGTTTCGCTATGTCCAGGCCTTGATTGACAGAGAGAAATCCCACCAGCACCACCATCACCATCACCATCACCATCTCATGTGCTTCACCTGAGACCTAGATATAGAGATTTATAATTGAATGCCCAAGTTTTTTTTTTTTTTGTATAAATTTTTGATTTTGTTTGATTTATTTTTTTGAACTGGTTGGTGAAAATATAGCTATTAGCTAGGAAGAAATTGTTGTAGAAGATGATGACGAAACGTCGAAACATTGAATGAAAAACGTTTGGTTTATGAAGAGTTGTGGTGTGATAGATATACAGAAATTGTTGTAACTCAAAACTGTTTATTTGTTTATTTTATTTAGTTTGTTTTTAGTAATTGTTTTTGTATCTTTTGACTCATTGTCGGATGGAAAAGTCTAGTTTTACCAAAATATCTTGCCGAAAAAAATTATCAAAAGCAACCAAATTAATTAATTAGCTTTTGTAGGAGGGGTGTGTGTGCGCTGTACATGATTACTATGCATTATCCATCATTTGGTAATTACATATAATTAAATTTTTAAGTTGAATTTTAATTAATATTTCATTTGGTTATTGGTTTTAAGTTAAATTTTTGTTATTTTGTTTAAAATTAAAAAGTGATTTAAGCCTCTTTTCTTAACTTGGATTTTTTTTTGTTTTTTTTTTTGGTATATTAGCTTTTAGTCTTTTAATTTTTTTATTTTTTAAAATAAAATACTTATATATAATTTTTTTTAAATGTCATAACTTTTATTATCTATTTTTTATGAAAATTATATTTTTTAAATTTACTCGTTGAAATTTATCAAACAATATCCATATTAATTAAATATAAATTACATAAAAACAAAATTAAAAAATATAATAATTTCTTTTTCATGCAAAATTTTTTGCTTTTTTTTTTGTCTTTTGGCTTAAAGTGATTTTAAGCCAAATGTAAAATTTTTTACTTTTTTTTTTTGTCTTTTGGTTTAAAGTGATTTTAAACCAAAGTCTTTTGGCTTAAAGAAATACTATTCTTCACGAAACATGATACCGAAATTTTTGACCGAAATATTAGTTTAAATATTTTTTTTCTTTGATTATGGCCAAAAAAAATTCATATATTGTGCTTTTTTAATATATTTTGTAATAAAATCGTTTATTTTGTAGTTTTTATTAATTTTATTACTAACATAAAAAATTAAGTTAATTGAATATTTTTAACTACATTATTTGATTATTTTTGTTTATCATTATTTTTTATAAAATTATATTACCATTCATTTATATTTTAACAAATATGATCTACTCACAAAATTATTAATGTCTAATTAATTTAATTTTTTATAAAAATAATCTACTTAATAAATATTACATACTAAATTATTTCGATCATAAAAATATATAAAAAGACTAAAATAATAAATTAATTGCATTCGAAGTAAAAAATACTGAGAACATTCTCAATGTGAAAAACACTGAGAACAATTTTAGTGTTAACAATTCTGAGAACATTCTCACTGGTGCGTGTGTGAGAACTTTCTCACTGGTCTTCTTTCTTTTCTCCTCTATTTCTCGGCAATCGCCGCCTCCCACCACCACCACCACCACCACTCTCAATGTAAAAAACACTGAGAATATTCTCAGTGTCAACAATTCTGAGAACATTCTCACTGTGGAGAACATTCTCACTGGTTTTCTTTATTTTCTCCTCCCTTCCTCGGCAACCGCCGCCTCTCACCACCATCACCACCACCAGCACAGAGAAGAGAGAAACTCTCACAGCACAGAGAAGAGAGAAACTAATTAAAAAGAAGAAAACAAGAGATAGAAATAGATAAAATTTGGGATACAAACAATGGCTACATTTTCATGTCTTTCTATCAAGATCTTTGCGCTCTACTTCGTCGCCGCTCTGATCATCTTCTCATTGCGGCCGCGTGCCGCCACGAGTGGAGACTAAGAGCATTAGCAACGACAAGTATTGGGGTGGATACTATCGATATCTTGATGTCGGGTGACCATCATCGACTGCCTCGTCGGAGCCAAGGAATTTGAGCTTGATTCAGAGGAGTTCTGTACTCACATACTTTAATAAATTTTTTCGGTCATAATTTTCGAGATGTCTAGCCTCCCCCTTCCTTTAATAAGCATCAAATATAAGAAAATAAAAACTTGAAAGTAGCTAATTCAAGTATTTAACTTTAATTAAAAAAGGGAACTGTTTCATAAATTTTTTCTTATTTAAGAAAAAATGAGACATACTTCTTATACATATAAATTTTTAATTTTATCATTTTTAGTTTCAAATAAAATGAATAATTTATAAATGAGAACTTGACCAAAAAATAAAAATAAAAAATTCATTAGAAAAAGGCTACTTTAAAGTTTTTATAATAGTTTTTGTCTTTAGTAATTTTTTTAAAAATTTAATTAAAATAATTATACTTTTAATTTTGTTTTATTATGAAGAAATAAAAAAAATTAAAAATTTAAACCAATTGAAAAAATTAAAAAAAATTAGAAAAGGAGGAAAAAAATAAAAAATAAAAAACAAAATCCCAAACAATGCTTACAAATGAAAAGGTCAACAAATGATGGTCATTGACCGTCTCCTTGTTGCTAAGCTCCAAAAGAACCGGAAGTGATTCAGCAAAAATTTCGGTCAGGTTATTCGTGATGCGTAGCATCATTTTTGTTGAAAAAATAAATTCTTTTATCAAAACATGATAAAGTTTTAAAAAATAAAAATTAGTTAATAAGTAAAATTTTATATTATTTATTAATTTTTAAAATTTTGTTATTAAAATCTTTTGGCTTTTCTCGTTTATCTTATCAAAAGGAAAGAAAAAGTATACAAATTTAGTTAACAGATTAAAAAAAAGCTCAAAACAATTATAAATAAATAAAAATTCAGAAATTTAGCCCAAATAGGGCCTATGCATTTGAAAAACAGTTTAGCCTTTTTTTAGTACAAAGAAAACTTTTTTGGTTTAGTTTGTGCGTATGAATTAAACGAAAAGAATAAAAAACAAACCACAAACAAAAAATTACACAAGATAAGAATTTTACGTGAAAAACTCTAATAGGATAAAAATTACGAAATTTAACCAAGTTCGAAAAACAAACACTATATGAAATATTTTAGATACAAGAAATTCTTACAAAATCCCGTTAAATCTTCAACCTATTGTTAGAAGTTTTTTTGCCGAATTCTCGTACATCAAACTTGTGTTCGTCTATCGTCGGAATTTTTCATTGGTCTTTTTCGCTTGAGAATCATCTCAAGTCTCTAACTTGTTGTAGTTCAGATCTCCTCGAAGAATCACTTAGTAGGCCCTATGATATCCCCTCACGATCCAATAAGATTTTTTAAGTCTCTCAACTTCAAACCAGTAGCTCTCAAGGGAAATCTCTCTCTCACTCACAAAGTTGCCTTCCAAAAACCATGATCTACATTGCTGCTATCTAACCCTAATAACCTACTAAAGAAGTTTTTCGCAAAAAAATCAATCGAACGATTTAATCACTGCTCGAGCAATTCCATGCACTTACTGTAACTTCTCAAATGGAAAACACCTACAAAAAGTCCGATCGAGCGGTTGTGAATAACTTGAAACTAGTACTTAACCTTGAAATTGCCAAAATATAAAAAAAGTCAAACAAAATACGAGGGAAGAATAGCCTAACAGCATTTTTATGCATCTTGATTAATTATGTATTTCAAGATTTTTTCTTTTTTATTAGTGTGGAAGCATGAAACATTGAAATTAGTTGAAGGGAGAGGGAGAAAGAGTGATAACACCTAATATTTTTTATAAAAAAAATATTTAATACATATTAAATGAATTATTTTTTATCTTTTACATATTCAATAAAAATAAATTAATATTATTTTATTTAAAATATTTTTAATTATTTCATTAAAGAAAAATATTATGTAAATAATGACATTTGAAATTACTGAATAATTGGAGAGTGGGATGGGAGAAGTGGTTGGGAAGTTCTGGAGGCGTCTGGGGAATGCTGGAGTGCATTAAAATGTTGACGGTGAAGGTAGTCAGTTTAAAGCCTATATGTGGAGAAAACACGAAATATCCACCTCAGCAATAGGAGTTTTGGTTTGCACAAATTCAAATGGGAAAATGATATGCAGCCCAAAAAAATTGGACCCAAACTGAAAAAGTGATGGTCATATAATTTAATTGACAAATTGGACCTCAACTTTTAATTAATCCCTCTTCATCCATATGTTTCGATTTTGATGTGATTTTCGGCTCAAGGAGCATTGCTAGTTGAATTTTATCTTGGCACTGTTACAAATTTTTGGATAAACTTTGTAGATGGTCAAAATAAATAAATAAATAAATAAATCGAGCTTCTACTCAGGCGAGTAATTTGACCCGATCAAATTTTTGTGCACAATGGTTGTGAAGGCAATGACATCTAAATAATGGATATCTTTGAAAATCTTCATCAGATTCGCAAGAAATAAAAAAGACGAGCTGTTAGAGATACAGTCAAGTGACTCGATTGATAAACTGTGGGATAAAACCAAGATAATATCCTCTATAATGCACTCATAAGTTGTAACTTGAACTGCCTAAGTGACTTGGGTGGGTTGAGAGGAAGATATCGTAATCAGAACAAACAAATGCATGGGGTATATTACTTTTTTCTTGGCTCATGGCATTTGAGCTACATAACTCCTCTTTTTCTCGGTTCTTTGTATTAGTCTAAGTGAGACAACGAAGATTTCAAAGTACTATATATTATGCTCCAGTTACTAAGCCATAGAGAACCCGAGCTACTGAACTCCCCAGTAGCTCAGCTAACTAGTATTACTGTTTATTTATCAAAGAAACCAAAAGACATAGTCAGATTATATAATGTAACCCTGACTACAAATAAAAATATTCCTTAGCACAGACTATGAAACGTAATACAAACTATGAGATTATATGACCATGACAACCATAAAGATAGCATAGACTGTGAGTTAGCTCTCACTACCAAATTATGGTAAGATAGCACAAACTATGTAGTTCAGCACATACTAAATAGCCAAAATATAATACAAGCTATATGATCATAGATTCCTCTAAGAATCGAAAGAATGCCCCAGAGACAGTGAAAACATTGGTAGTATAATTTTGTATGAGATGTTGAGAGACATGTAACTTGATGGCTAAAAAAAGAATTTGTCACACCATAAACAACACCTGGGACCCACCTACTCAAGTGACCCGGAGTCACTCGACCCGAGTGGGTTGGACGCTTGACCCGAGTGGGTCAGGCACCCACTGGACCCCCCTGATTGACTTGGTCTAGTTGGAGTAGAACACTAATTCTAATTATTCGGATAGGATCTCTTGATCCCTATTAACTCCCTCAGAAGATTATAAATAGGAGGGACGATTTTGCTCCTAAGGCATAATAATTCAGACTCTGATCCAGATTGTTCATACTGCAATATACTTTGATTTTGGCTAACTTTCTCTTATACCAAATGATTGCTTTATCTCCGTTCTGTATTTTTTGATTACTTTGCTTCGCCTCTCTAGTATTTAATAATTATTTTCTTCTAAAAGGATCCTACAAAATTTATTCAAAAAATTTGCGTATAAGAAAAGTGTTTAAGTAATTTATAAATATATGAAGAATCTTTTATTTTATTAACCAATATAGGAGTCTCTCGATTTTGGACTTAGGTGGTATGAGAAGAGAAAAAAATAAAAAATATCTCAATTAACAAAATCTCAATTGAGAAATTCTCATTTAAATGATCCATTTGAATAGAGAAATAAAAACATATATTTATCTTACAACTCACTATTTAAATCTCTAAAATTATAGGAATTAGAAAGAGTTAGAGAGAGAGAGAGAGAGAGAGAGAGGGAGAGGTATATTTTATAAATTTATATTGGGTTAGGTGTATGTCTTGTATTAGTTTTTACGTGTGTGTTTATAAATAAGACACTAGTAGAGTCTTAAGATTTAAGGTCGCGATTCGGAAAATTAAGAGATAGCTGGTAGAGAGAAGGAATACATGTTCTGTACACTTTCATATTCGACGTTAGTAAAATATTTTTTCTCTCGCTCATGGACGTAGGCCAGTGTGGACCGAACCACGTAAATCTTCTGTTAGGAATTATCTTCTGCTTTTTTCTGCGTAGTTTTGTTTTCGTTCGCATTCGAGAATTGGTGTTGAAATCCTAACAAGTGGTATTAGAGCCGACGATTAAAGATTCAATGCCGTGGTGAGTATTCGGAGCGAGCTATTATTTTTTATTTTGATTCGTATAAATCAAATAATTTTTTTTTTGCACAAAAAAAGAGAAAACTAGGTGCGGCAGTAGTACTGTTGAGCGGTGTTTGGTTGTTCAGCGGCGTTATTTTTTGAAGCAAATTTTTCCCCAAACAGAGCAACGATTTTCAATCGTGGGGTAGAATTTTGTGTTGCATAGAATTCAGTAACGTTTGATTTCATTTAGACGAATTCATCAGTTGTTGAGATTTGGTTTGGGAATGGATAGGAATTCATCAATTGTTATTGTTGGGTTATTATCCAGTGTGGTAACTGAATTAAATCAACGATTTATAAATATTTTTGTTATATCGAATCGTATATATTATAAAATAATTAACGGAGAAGGTGTCTCCTAAGATATTTTGGCACTGCGGATTCATTGGTACGGTTCGATTTTTTGATTTCTACACTGTTTGATTGGATTGGACAGATCGACTTAGATTGAGAATGATCAGGTGTGATTGGGTACAATCAGAATTAATTTGGGGTGTGTGAGACAAAGATTACACATATATGGTATTACGACGAGTTCAGATTGTGAGGATTGTCAGACACAAATTTAATGGCGTTAAAAAGTTTGAATTTTGTAGAACCTTTTAACGGCTACAATGACTTTACCTTGTGGCAGTAAAGGGTGAAGAATATTTTGACGCGCAAATAACTGATCAAGGCTCTAAGGATGAAATCAGAAAAAAATAAAAAACGATGAAGAATGTAGAGTGGAAAGAACTCTTCGAAAAGTCATCAATGAAAGCGATCCGACAGAACTCTTGGCTAAGTTGGAGAGCAAGTACAAGTCCAAGACATTGACGACTCGATTGTCTTTAAAGAAATAGTTATATGCACTTCAAATGACAGAAGAAGCAAATTTTATGGAGCACTTGGACGAGTTCAACAGGATACTAACGAAATTGAATTCTATCGGTGCGAAGATCGAAGATGAGGATAAAATTATTTTCCTGATGGTTTCACTACCTGTACAATATGAGCATCTGAGGACTACACTGATATTTAGAAAAGATACCTTTCATTTAGATGAAATTGTTGCTTATCTCATATCTCATGAGATGTTAAAGAAGAGAAAGAGTGATAGATCATAGGGAGAGGATGTCATGATTGCATCAGGTAGTGAAAAAGTCAGAGGTAGGGCGATAGTGAGGCATCAGGCACTGGGGAAGTTAGAGACAACTGTTACAGAGGGCTCCGATTATGAAGAATCAGAAGTGCTCACAGTTACTTCAGGTATAGAAAAACCGAATCGGATATTAGATTTTAAATATTTGTTCCACATGTGTGCAGCTAGAGAGTATTTTGATACGTATTAGTTATGCGATTGGGGTACTGTTAAGATGGCAAACAATGCAGTGAACAGAGTTGTCGATATAGGAACGTTGCAGTTTTACAGACTTGATTGGTCCGTTTTGATCTTGACTGCGGTTAGACATATGCCAAATCTAAGAAAAAATTTGATTTCTTTCGGAATGCTGGATTCGAGAGGTTGCAGGTTATCATCCAGAGGTGGAGTTATTTGGGTTTTCAAGAAAAATATGGATGTACTGCAAGGACAGATGGTTGACAACGTATATAGGCTCGTAAATAATATTGTGATAGGTGGAGCTACTGCTAGACATGAGATGAGTAGTATAGGTAGGTGACATACACAAAAAAGGTGTAAGGATGATCAGGGTGAACAACAGTTATAGAAGAGCACACGAAATACGCACAGGAGTACACAAAAGCGACGTGGTAGTACAAGTGCGCAGATGAGCAAATCAGATGGTGTGCAGGATACCGACAAGATGCAAGAGCAACAGTTATTAGATGTTCATAGAAAGATTTTGGGCAACGAGGCTAATACAACAGATGTGACGGATAGGTGTACACATCGACAGAAGCAAGTCTCCTTTGCACTTGAATTGGTTTGTGGCGGTCATGTCTCTGGTTGTGTGCACAAAGGGGGAGAGATGGGGTCACGTTCTTCTACAAAATAGTGAACTTTGTAGGGCGCGCAGATTGGGGTGCGGGCACTTCGGTATAGAGGTGTGGGTCATGTTATTTTGGTGTGGAAGTTTCGACGGCAGTTTCGATGACGACGACAACAGCGACGCTTCTTATCTTCAAAGTGGTTTGCAAAATTCAAGTCAATGTGGAAATTGTTAGGCTAAGTGGCTTGTATTGTATCGGGTCCGTATTTGTAATACTATTTTTGGTCTATATGTAATTGAGTTGGGATGAAATTGAGAGTGCACTAGAATTCTTTATATATAGAGTTTATAATAATATTGGCTGACTATAATTTTTTAGAGTTTCCACTTGTGTGCCTATAAATAAGACACTAGTAGAGTCTTAGAGTTTAAGGTCGTGAGTTAAAAAATTGAGAGGTTAGCTGGTAGTGAGAAAAGAGACGGGTTTTGTATTTATTTACATTCGACGTTAGTAAAATATTTTCTCTCTCGCTCGTAGACGTAGGCCAGTGTGAGCCTAACCATGTAAATAATCGGTGTTAATTGTTTTTTACTTTTTTGTGTGTGATTTTGCTTCTGTTTGCATTTAGAGGTTGGTGTTGAAATCCTAATAATTT
>JAOTRH010021424.1:0-22063 GCA_034768845.1 Heliamphora exappendiculata | reverse complement strand
TTTTTGAAACTTTTCGACAAGTTTCATAAAGGTATAACAGTATTTAGATTAATACCGTTCTTGTTTTTCATGAAAAACATACGCGCCATTTTTTACGGTCACAGCGCCGGTTCTAATATTTTTTCCGCATCCCAACTCCAAGAACCCTTAAAATCAAGTACGCAAGCTCTCAACATGTCCTCCAAAATCTGGATGGTCCTCTCAAACTGACCATCCGTCTGTGGGTGGAAAGCTGTACTGAAAGTCGAGCTCGTCCCCAAAGCCATCTGAAGACTTTGCCAAAAGCGCGATGTAAAGCGCGGGTCTCGATAAAAAATAATAGTCACCGATACTCCGTGTAGTCGGACTATTTCCCGAACATACAACCTACCTAATCTATCCACCGAATCCTGCACTCGAATGGGAAGAAAATGTGCTGACTTCGTTAGCCTATCAACCATAACCCAAACAGCATCATGTCCCGCCGGCGATCGAGGAAGTCCCGATACAAAATCCATCGTGATATGCTCCCACTTCCACTCAGATATAGGTAAAGGCTGCAATAGTCCTCCCGGCTGCTGGTGTTCCACCTTTACTTGCTGACAAGTAAGGCATCGAGAAACGAATCAGATCACGTCCCTCTTCATTCCCATCCACCAGAACTGACGACGCAAGTCATGATACATCTTCGTGCCTCCAGGATGCACTGCAAGACGTGAATGATGAAACTTATGTAGAACCTCGGCATGGTGCGACTCTAGCACAAACAGACGCCCTGTCAACCTCAAACTATGATCTGGGCCTACCGTCCATCCTGCTGTGTTCTTTCTACTAGCAATGCGGTCATGTATCATATAAGCCTCCTAATCGGTGTGCGTGCAACCAATGCGGGCCGTGAAGCTACTGAATATAAGGTCGCACCTGTCCCTGCCTCTCCGAGACACAGATCAAATTCCCCAACATCTCCAAGCATATCCCATTCTCGCATAGCCACAGAAGCTAACGAGCTATGAGATCTCCTACTGAGCGCATCAGCTACGACATTTGCCTTTCCCGAGTGGTATTGCAAATCAAAGTCGTAGTCTCCCAACAGCTCCATCCAACGTCGTTGGCGAAGATTCAAGTCCTTCTGCAAAAACAAGTATTTTAAGCTCTTGTGATTAGAAAAAACCTCGAAGTGCTCACCATATAGATAATGCCGCCATGTCTTCAAAGCGAAGACCACGGCTGCCAACTCCAGATCATGCGTCGGGTAGTTCGTCTCGTGTGTCTTCAGCTATCGAGAACCATAGGCCACAACCTTGCCTCCCTGCATTAAAACACAGCCTAACCCATCGTGTGATGCTTCACAATATATCGTATACCCCAAACCTCTCTCTGAAATGATCAGCACCGGCGTAGTAGTCAATCTCCTCTTCAGCTCCTGAAAAGCTGATGCACAGGACTCGCTCCACACAAACATAACGCCCTTCCGCGTCAGACGCGTCATAGGTGCTGCCAACCTAGAAAAATGCTTGACGAACCGCCGATAATAACCTGCCAAACCCAGAAAACTACGAATCTCAAAGACGTTCTTCGGCCGCTGCCAATCCATCACTGCATCAGTCTTCGTCGAGTCCACTGATACCCCATCCTTCGACACTAAGTGCCCAAGGAATCTCACCTCTGACATCCAGAACTCGCACTTCTCGAACTTCGCATACAAGTGATGTTCTCTCAGAAGCTGCAAAACAACATGCAGATGCTCCTCATGCATCTTCCTCGTGGGCGAATAGATCAGAATATCGTCCACGAACACGACCACAAAACTATCCAGGTAAGGGTGGAAGATACGGTTCATCAATCCCATAAAAGTCATAGGGGTGTTCGTCAAACCGAACGGCATGATCAGAAACTCGTAGTGACCATAGCGAGTTCAAAAGGCGGTCTTTGCTATGTACTCGTCCCTAATCCTGAGCTGATGATATCCTGACCTCAAGTCAATCTTTGAAAAGTAGTGCGATCCTCTTAGCTGATCAAACAGGTCATCAATCCTAGGCATAGGATACCTGTTCTTCATCGCCACCTGGTTCAGCTTCCTGTAGTCTATGCATAATCTCAAAGACCCATCCATCTTCTTCGCGAAGAGTGCTAGAGCTCCCCACGGTGATGTACTCGGCCTCACAAACCCCTTGTTGAGCAACTCCTGCAACTGTATCTTGAGTTCTCGCAACTCAACTGGTGCAAAGTGGTAAGACGGCATAGAGATGGGAGCCGCTCCTGGAACAAGATCAATAGAGAACTCCACATCACGGCTCGGTGGCAACTCAAACAGATCGTCAGGAAAGACATCTAGATAGTCACACACCACAGGGGGTGGCTCCCCTCGAAGCCCAACTGGCTCATCCAACCTGAGGGCAGAAAAAAGGAAACCCAAGTTCCCTCTAGCCTGAGCAACACCGGGCATAAACACCAAGCCCTCGTCCTGATCAGCCACAAAGTAGAAGTAGTCACCCTCCGGCGTACAGATCGACATCCTCCGTCGCTCACAATCTATGTAGGCACGGTAGGTAGTCAGCCAGTCCATTCCTAGGATGACATCAAACGTGGTCATGTCTAGAATGATAAAATCAAACTCTAAACAATGACTGGCTACCTCCAGCATGCAAGATCTACAAACAAGACTCAGCCTCACACTCCCACTGACTGGGGTCTCCACATACAAAGTATTACCCAACCAATCCATCTCTAGCCCCAAAGCAGATGCAAAAGCAGATGATATAAACGAATGTGATGCTCCCGTGTCGATGAGAACACTGGCCCATGATCTAAAGACTAGAAGAGTACCTCTGACCATGGCAGGAGTAGCTGCTGCATCAGACGCAACTGGTGCTTTGGAAGCACTACGATCAGCAAGAACATAAGCCCTGGCCTGTGGTGGTATGGTCTGCCCACCACAACCCTGAGTCGTCGGCTGCCTCACAGATTGTGCTGAAGTGCCTCCCTCCGCAAACCTAGACGTCTGGGCCCTAGGCTGCTGAGGAGTCTGCCGTCTCTGTGCCAATGGAGTAGCTGGCACTCCTGTCGCACTCTAAACATTTCCTTCCCGGGGACAGAGCCTACGAATATGCCCAGACTGACCACGCCCAAAACATATAGGTGGGTCCCTCGCCTGTGATTGGACTGATGCCGAACTCTGTACCTAGCCCTTCTGCGGGCACTCAACTGAATGATGTCCCAGTTGTCCACATCGGTAACAAATCAACCCTCTCTACTCTAGCCTTCCTGTCGAAGCCACTAAAGGTGTAGGTGTGGACGACTACGGCTGATACGATCCGGCAACATGAGAACTAGGCCCAGATGACCTCTGGCGCTTGTTCCTGCGCCCCTGAAGCTGTGTATCTCCACTGCCCTGCTGACCCCCACTCTCTCTAACTCTGCGGCTCTCTGCCAGGGAGTTCTCCACTCGGATAGCGGATTTCACCAAAGAAATGTACACATCCACTCCTAGAGCTGCAATCCTGTCCTTGATGGCAGGTCGAAGGCCCCTCTCAAACCTCCTAGTGCACAGCTCCTCTGTAGATACCATCTCCGCTACAAACCGCAACAGACTCGCGAACTTGGCCTCATACTAGACCACAGAAAGGTTCCCCTGAACAAGGGAAAGGAACTCCTCTCGGTACGTATCTCTCGAAGACTCTCGTGAAAGCGACCCACGTGTCATCCACCGTGGTCTTGGCAAACTTCCACCACTCTCTAGCATCCTACCACAGCTGGAACACCGCTAACCGCACACGCAAGGTATCCTCCTCGATATCTAGAGTATCAAAGATAGCTGTGGTCACTTCCAACCACTTAGTAGCAACTCTAGGGTCCAACTCCCCAGAAAAGGTCGAAGGATCCAACTGTCGAAATTCCCTCATAGCTACAGAGGCTCTTGGCTCCGGAGCCCTCACTCCAGCCCTGGATGCCTCAACCAGAGCTCTCATAGTGGCAAGCATCTCCTGCATAACGTTAGCACCGTCCTCTGTTCCTGTGGGGTATGAACGTCTCCCTCCTCCGAAACTTGAATAATGCACGACCTCGGCCACGGCCTCGGCCACGACCCCGTTCCTGCACTCCCCGCGTGGACATAATTCTATATAAAGCAAGATAATAGGGTGAGCTTTCCTATGACATGTTATTACTAACATAATCACATAACGCACATAAGCATGCTATCACGTAGCAACTTAAGGTCATGTCAACACGTCTCACATACCGAGGAGAACCAACAAGACAGACGCGGTAATTTGGATAACCAATTCAGATTCCTTGTTAGAAAACACGTCGGCCAAACGCGTCCCTAACTTGGCTCCCAAATTTGTTAATCCAAACGCTCGAAGGAAAGACTAATCCATCCCAAGATTCAATCTCTATACCCACATAGTCAGAAAAGATATGCTTGACAGCTAACAACATGATATAAAACTATTTATACACATGTAAGCAAGCATACACAATCAACCTCACCAGGTGATAAACCCTCTTCCCATGGCTTTTAGGTATTCGAACCCAGAGCTCTGATACCAAGTTGTCACGCCCCAAAATCTAAGGTCACGCGAAAATCCACCAAACATTAGTTTTATAAAAATAGGTTTTCATACGTTCAAAATTACCTGTTGAAATCAAAAGAAAACCCAATATGCATCTCTCATAAACAGTAACATCTTGTATCACATGCATAAGTATATCACCTTATGGCGTACAAAATCGGCCTTCAGGAACGGGCATACCAAAAAGGAAAACTACAAAGGTCTTCCATCATCCGTCATCACGGGCACCACATGATTTACTCTTGATCAACATGCATATCATCACCTGAAAGAGGTTTTATACAGAAAATCCCACCCGCGAGCCGAAACCTAATAGAAACAGACTATAAAGCTATAAAGCAGGATATGCAATTATATAGTGGGAGCTAACTCAACCACAAGCAAAACCAAGCATTATAACTAATGCAAACAACTGTTAAAGAAAACTGTAATCAAAACGTTGTTTTCCACTCTTATCGCACAACCGAGGAAAACAAGATAAAAACAGTTCGCTCCACTCAGACCACAGCCGAGGAGAAAGATAACACGATTCTTATGTACCGACTCCGTCACAAGAGGACAGAGGTAGCAACGATAGATCCCTGTCCATTATCTAATCCCCATACATCATGGGACCAGTTAGATAAACACAAGTTCTATACAGAGTACCACAATGTAACCACTCAATTTACGGGCCCAAAACCTGAGGGTACAGAGCACCCAACCAACTCAATTTACAGGGACTAACCCGAAGGTACAGAGCACCTACGCTGCGCACGTTTTCAGACTTACACTGAGGGCAGCTCGTGCCACATACCCGCTATCCCGATACATCTAGAGAATTATTTTACCAAATCCAAAATATTTCCACATCCGTACAAAGATCCATCCATCAACATGGAGATCAAGCTAAAAACACATAGATCAATCCATTAACATGGAGATCAAACCAAAAATATTTTCAAAGATGAGACTCAACGCCAAAGGTTAGCTCCAAACCTCCAAAACACTAACGTCCAACACAAATCCAAGATGCCCACGAAGACACCATAATCCCCAAGAGACATGGAATTTGACAAAAAGTTCGAACAAGGATGAAAAACAACCTTTCCCAAACATTCGGCAAAAAAATGGAGGAAAAATGGTTTGGAAAACTTGACAGACCCTCACTATTTTAGTCATAACTTTTTCTACAAAAGAAGTTTTAATGTGAGAGAGGTGTCATTGGAAAGAGGACTCCGGGGCTTCAACGTGAGCACAAAAATTACCCAATTCCGAGTCCAAATGAGGGAGATATGGTCAAAACCAAATGGCTCTACCCCGCAGCCAGACTGCTGGCGCGCGACACGACGCTCGAGCGCCGCAACCAGCGCCCAAAGCAGCATTACGCCCCTATTTTGTTTTTTTTTGTTTCTTATTTTTTTTTAAACCCCAAAACATGAATAAACCCAAAAATCAAGCCTCCAAACATACTTTTCAAAACTCACGAACATATTCAAACCCAAAACAACCATCTAGCTTCGATATAAACTATCAAAACCTGAAATCATTCAACCGAAATGACGAAAAATAGTTTTAAAACTAAAAACTTATTTTCTCGAACATAAATCACGTTTTTATGCATTTTTACATGGTGAAATATCATAAGATTACATGTAGTACCCTTATACAGCAGTAGAATCTGAGATCCTAACTCGTTGGGTCAAAAACCCGACATGTCGTTCCAAAAACACAATGTTTCGATCCGCGTGCAAAATCGATCTTCGTCAGAATTAAATTCCATCTAGATGGATGCGTAGAGCACGATGCCTATAACAAGGATCGGCTGTTGATCCATAAAAAACCAACTCCCAGGCCCCCAAAATGTTAGAGAGAAGGTGAAGAGAAAAAAGAAAACTTAGGAGCTAGGTTTTGAAAAATATCTTTTTAAAATATCTAACTCCTAATATATATAGGTCTCCAAAATATCTTTTTTTTTGAATTTTTGAAATTCGCACTGTAACTCTCGGCAGCCTTCGGAACCAACCCCGCATGCTTATTTAAACCAAAACATGCATCAAAACACGTATACGCATATTAAAGCAAAAATGCCATAAAAGGCATCAAAACACCAAATATGCATATATAACAAAATAAAACGGTACAAGGTCTCACATACATAGCTCATATATTTTGTCAAAAGCTCCAATTTTATCATTCTCCTCACTTACAATGAAAGCAAGTCAAAATTACCAAGAGCTCATTTAGGTTTTAGTAAATTCATCACATTTTCAACTCATGTTACCATATCACCGTTAATCCTTACTAATTTCAAATTACAAAGTATACCAATTTCGCTCACACATCACATAATTAATGTTCTTTAATTAACATAAGTAGAAGTTTATATCTCATAATTTTCAAATCTTTACATTTAGTAATAGAGTCCACCATTAATCCATAGAAATTCAAGTTATTCATATAACACCACTTATAAAATATTAAAAATTCAAGCATCCACTTAATTGTATTAAACCCATACCAATTAAACCATAAATTAACTAAGTGTTAATAAATCCCCCAAATCTTTCAATTAAACCATACATTTAGCCTTTGAACCATTAACCAACAAGTTACCATGTCTAAAATTATCCTCAAGAGGTTCAAATTTCATCATAACATTAACTATAATGCACTTAAACCGTTTAAATCATGACTACAACCTAGTTTTTACCCAAAACTCTCATACTTCGAGCTCAAGTTAACTATTTGATCTTTAATCCTCCAATCATTAAGTTACAAGGTTCAAGTAGTTTGCACTCCATTCACTAGTGCATAAAATCATACTCACTAATTTAGGGATTAAGTTAAGCTAGTACTAACATTTGTCTAATCTTTGTCATAACTATGAATTTAATTCTAAATTCATAAACTCCCAAATTATTTGGTTCCAACAACGTATTAGTGCTCCAAATTCATTATCCAATTCAAGAACCACAAGTATCTCCCAATCTCAATACTTAAACCGTTGGATAAACGTTCCATTTCAATTAATTTTCCATAAAACCAACATAACGTATACACCCAAACTCCATAGTTCATCTATTCATATTATATATATAACCTCAAAAAGTTTTCAACTCTCCAACTTTATCCAATTCTCATGTAATCGAAATATTTCGACAACCCCTACATCGGTTTACATACAAAACTTTCTAAACCTTCAGATCAAAGCACAATATTAACTTAAGAAGCTCAAATTAATAAGTGAGGTAGCTCAAGAAACCAATTAGTTCACTTAAATTCCATGAAATTCAAACATTTTAACAACACCAACTTAAACTTCTATGCATCATTTTTGTCCCAATTTTTAAATTGGCATATCAATTCAACTCAAACGCCACAATTTACCAAGATACATGCTCATATTGTAGTGACCTGGTACGTATTTATTTTGTTCGTCTATGCTTTTGGTTAAATGAAGGAACTGATGGTATGCGAAATATGAATGAGATATAGGGTAATAAATAATCATAATCTGTGGTTAAGCGTAGCTTATTAATTCAAATTCTTGGAATATGAGATTAAAATTAAGTTGTAAATATGAAATTTATGAGATTAAATTGGAGAGAAAATGGTATATGAGAACTAAAGTTAAAAAGAAAAAAGGAGAAAATAAAAGAGGTTAGCCAAACATGGCTATAGGGTCATTCTAGAAATGTGGAGAGAGAGAGAGAGAGAGAGAGAGAGAGAGAGAGAGAGAGATGAAAGAGAGCAAGGGTTCCACCCTCACCTCCCCGCCAAACACTCTTGCCTCTTCTCTTCTTCTTCTTCTTCTTCTTTTGGAATATTGGGAGAATATCCATCAACCCTTGAACCCTAACCCTCCTTCTAAAAAATTGGCAATGTTAGAAGTTAGATTAGAGGCAAACGAGTAAGAGGCTAAAGCTTTGGAGTAAGAAATGTGAGATTGAAGCATCAAGGAATAAATCAATGGGGTAGCCAAACCCTAGGAGGCAATTTTGGCAAAATCTTGAAGCTTGGAGGCTATTTGAGGTAGGATCTAGACTATCCCTAATATTTTGTGGCGATTTGTGTTGATATTTTGATTATACAAATAAATTCTAGTTAATTTCACGCATGTTTGAAGAATTGAGAGGGTTGTGTGTGGGTTGAGTTAGGTTTTCAAGAAAATTGAGAGTTTTGAGAAAGGATTATCATGGAATTCTTCTACTTTGTTGTATAAAAAGGGGTTTTGATACTTGAAATTAAATGTTTTTGGGTTGATTATAAGAATAAGTTAGATTAAAGGGTTTGGGATGGATGTTAGCTTCAAAATCTTTGCAAAAATTCAATTTTCGGCGTAGGACCTCCCGAGGGACCGCTCAAGCGGTCTAGGGGGCGGTCATGGGATGTTCTTGATTTCTTCTGCAAGCTAGACCGCCCGATAGACCGCTCGAGCGGTCTAGCCCAGAGTCTATTTTTCACTGGTTAAAAATATTTTCTTTAAATCAATGTATCTTCCCCATTCAGACTCCAAATGGCGTCATTTTTGTACTCAAATCGAAGCTCCGGAAGTCCTCGTTTCAACAAGACTACTTTCACAAGAAAATTATTTTTGTCAAAAAAGTTTTGACCAAAATAGTGAGGGCGTGTTAACTTTTCTTAACCATTTTTACCTGTTTTTGGCCAATTATCTTGAAAAAGGTTAATTTTCATCCTCATTGAGCTTTCTATTTCATTTCTTGCCTCGTGGGCTATGGATAAACCTATATCGCCTTACTTGGGTTGGGATGCATGCGCTATACCAGTTGGGTGGATTTTATAACAAGATGAGTTTTCTTCGTACGATAATGTTTTCCTTTAAACAAGAGTGGGTAGTTGAGGGTTGTAACGTGACATAGTTATCGTTTAAAATCTTACGCTTTTAGCAAAGATACATAGGTTTTAAATTTGTGCATATATGTATGAATATGATGGGTGTATTTCATTTTCTTCAAATGACATAATCTCTAGTGCATTCATTTTGTGTTGTTGGTGCTTTATGAAATCGATGAAAGAAATTTGAAATGTGTTCCATGGAGAAATTTATATATGGGAGTTGTGATGCATTTGATTTGAAAAGAGAAATGAGAATACTAAAAATGAATGTGACTTAACAATAGATTGGAAAACTTGAAATTGGGATAAAAATGAGAATATTGAAAATGATTGGGAGAGGAATCGGTTGTGGGTTGGACTTTCGGGTTTTTTTTGAAAAGTGATAGTATTGAAAAAAAATGAACCATATGGATTGATGTGGATTAAGTTGGCTTAGCGGGTCCACGGTGAAAAATCGAAAACTTGCGCAAGATGGGGACCACATGCTCATGGGTTTGCCTCCGAAATGCGGTGTTGCGTCGTGGTGAGTTATAAAGTTATCTATTACCCAATGGCTTCGCGTAGCCTATTGGGGGAATAGGGAGGGGTTTCTATAAGCTATGCACGACGCCGGTTCATTGTTGTGATACGATTTTTGTAATAAATCGGATTATGAAAATGTGATTTGGTTTTTGTGAAGAACTGGGAAACGAGAAAATAAATGTGAAAGAAAGGAGTATTTAGAAAAAGGTGTAATAAATGAATAATCTAGCATGCGTGGGCATGTGTGTGGGAATAAATAACGAATTTATGGTAATTGCATTTATATTTCGGTTGCACCCATCACACCTCACAAATCACGCTTAGCATAGAGTTAGTCTTCATCCTACGAGCTTCGGCTCATGTTGTATACTAAAACCATTTCAGGTTTCAAGGATCCGGGATGACATCAGGGCAGATGATGCATGTGGGAAAAAGGCTCAGAGGAAAGATTTAATATTTTCTTTGTATTTACATTATGATTGTACAGAAAGTGAGGTGGATAATTGTAATAATATAAATGTTGTAAATAAACTCTTGGAAGTTGAAAATTTTGTTTAGCCTTTGTGGCACAAATGTATATCGTTAGAATAAAATGCTTTGTTTATGAATGCTTAAAGGAAGAAAGTATTAATTACCAAAAAAAAAGAGGAAGATAGTATTGTTCTTAAGAAAGTCATTGTTGCTAGCTTTTGTGCGGGATAATTTGAGTTGTGTCTATGGGTTCCCGAGGTTCGGGACGTGACAAATGGTATCAGAGCCCTAGGTTCGAATACCTAGGAGCCGTGGAAATAACGATGACCTATTGGTGTGACTTTTGATGAGATTAGGCATCACTACACGACATAATTTGCGTGCTTGCATGGGTTTGTGATTGAATTGTGTTGCGCATGTTATGTGTTTGTATGAGCATGGATGGTTGAGTCTTAGGGTGATGCGGCCTGCTATTTGGTGTCCAGTCAACTACTTTGGGGTTTGAAATAGAAAAGCGTTTGGTCGATGTTCTTTCTATGAGAAATCTAAATTAGTTGCTCGGATTGTCGCATTACTCTAAGGCTTTCCCTCGGTATGTGAATATGTGCTGATGTGATGTAACTAGGAGGTGAGTTGAGTGTAGCTTAGCTTTAGAAGGTTAAGTTGAGTTTAATCTGCTGGGGAGTTGGGATATCCTCGTTATAGAAGTTATGCCTATGGAGCTAGGATGAGTTGTGATTAGGATAGTGATGTGGGTTATGGAAGTGTGATATGGTGGTTGGTAAATATGATGAGTGTAAGCTCAAGAGATGACTAATGACTGCTTGGAGTGTGTTGTATCCATGTGAGTCGAGGGTGTCTGTAGTTAGTTGCTCGTTATGTATTGCGCCACCAGTAGTTTGACGAACAAGTACGGTAGATGGTTTGAAACCTCTTGGAGGTTGTTTGTTATGGTTGGACATGAGGTGTGGCCTTGGGTGCATTGAGGATTGTGTACGTCATGAGCCGTATCATGTCTTGAGCAATGCTATATCATGAGCCGTGTGCCCCGAGATTGGGTATGGACGGGAGCATAGTGGATGGGAACATGGTGGACGGGGGCGTAATAATCTCTGGCCTAAGGTGTGTTAGAAAATCTGAGCTTAGGCGGTATTTGGGAGTGTCCCTTACCCTGAGGGGTGTTGTTAGTAATCACAGTGGTATCTTATGGTTTTGAAGGTCAATTTGATGACCCTTGTGCTTTCCTCGTGCTGTGGTGCTGAATTTTGTTTCTTGATAGAAGTCAAAAGTATATAAGGAATGAGTAGGTGGATTAAAGATATTGTCAATGGATCGGTTAAGGAGTGATGTGTATGTACATATGATGAGATGTACGTCAAAGGTGGTTGTGATTTAACGAGCAATGGTTTGAGGTTATTCAGAAATTTTCTTGAAATAGAGGTTTGTGGCTTGATTTGTTATCCACATAATTGGAAGACAATGTGAAAAACATGGTTTTCGGTGAGAATGTGAGTGTGAGTGTGCGACGTTTGTGGGGTATGTGATAGATGTTGTTGATGAAGCTGACTCGATCATCTTAGGATGACGTGTCGGTGTGAGGAGATCCCATGAGGAGATGATGTTGGTAGTGTATGACCTGGCATGACATCTAAAGATGGTGATGTTATCTTACCCTTAGGGGCGAGTGATAGGGTGGCACCATTGGTCTGGAGTTGATAGGCGAGGTTTGTTTGTCTATGTTGTATATAGTCGCTTTTATGTTTGAATAGTTGTGTACTAGTGGTATTCGTATAGTGACATAAGAGATGGGTGTTCTTGATTGAGTGTTTGTGTTTTCTAGTGGGTGCACCAGAGCCGTAAGCTAAAGACTGTGGCGTGGGTTTTACCTACCCATTTGGTTGTTATCTACCTGTAGAAAATCAAGTTGATGTGTTGTAACCCTACGAGGAGATGTCTTAAAGTGATGCGAATATATGTGGTGTTGTCTTTGGTGGTTAATTGGTGAGGGTCGTATGGACGCGTGTGATGCATTATTGGAAAGTGAAGGAATGAACGATAGTTAATGTGCCAGTGAAGAGATCTAAGTGTAAGGATCTGGTGTGACAAGTGACTCACTCATTGTAAATGGTGCCCGATAGCATTTGTACGATGATGTCAGAAGTCTTACGAAGATTAGTGTTTAACCTTCTTTCAAATCGAGTGTATAATGGTGGCCCTAAGAGGCAGTGACATAGACCGAGAGCCTAGAGCTAACTCATGGTTTTTCTAGCAGGAAAGGTATTTTGTGGTTAGTTGATTTGTGAGATTGTTCTTCCTTGGTGGGGATTAAACGTTGGAATCGTATGAGTGTGGGTTCGTTTGTTGGTGGTTCTTTGAAGAGCCCGTTTGCTTTAGCCTGTGAACCTGAACGTTTTGGGTAACATTTCTAAGAATGTAATTTAATTTGTACAAAATGTTGATAGCCTTAGCTCTCGGTGAATGAGATCCTTAAGGGAGTTCGGTGATTGAGTTGTTTATGTGGTGAGATTCTCGAGTATCAGTCCTACGGGATTCCTACAAAAATGCAGGTTCGTGATTTGGTCGTTATGCTCGTGATTAAGAGATTGTGTTTGGGAATTGTACTGGGTGCATGGGGTTTGAAAGGACCGTAGAAGGGTTCGATGGTGTGGTTGGCCTAATGCTCAAATGGTGTATTCTGAGTATTATATGTATGGAGATTGTTTGTGTTCGATCTCAGGTCCTAAGATGGGTATGTAGTTTGCCCATGAGAACGAAGTGTGGAGTAATAAGTTTTAGTAGTGTACTGTGTGGTTTGGGTGGCCTGTGGCAATAGGCAGGAGACCTTGGGTTAAGATGTCTGCGGTAGATGCTTACCTGGGGAGCGAAAGTGCGGGAGGCGTCTGCATAATCGTGAAAGTTATTAGTAACTTTGTATGGAAGGTCTCAGGATTGAGTTTTCTTCGTTTGGTGCCGTGGATAGTGGGCTTAAGATCGTGATATGGACGTGATTTGCCTAATGAAAGTTAGGTCAGTGAGGTGCAACCTTATGAAGTGAGGTCTTAGCACGATAGGAATGTTGGCGTTATATCCCCGTGTATGACTGAAGATGAGTTTGTAGTCCTATAGGAGGTGTAATACAAGGTATAACATTGTTCATGTGTGTGCGAATGAGGTTTGAGAGTTAACAACTTAAGTGCAATGGATGACCTGGGTATCATGATCGGGGTTAACGATAGTTGTAAAACTATGGTCGATGAGACATCAAGATAAGACTTATAAGGTTCTTTGGAGGCCAAGTGTTGATGGGTGCTGGGAGTATGTTGAGGTTGGGTTATGGTTTCTGGTTGGCTGTTTCTGTCTCAGGAAGAAGATACGGCTGTCTGGCGAACAGTTGTGACGTGTGGACTGTTCCATCTTAGTTAAGTGTAACTGTCAGGACCGTTGATTGATTCTTGGTTCGGTTGTTTCGGGGAGATGGGAGTCTCCATGGATTAGTATTCATGTGGTGAGCTGTGAGTTGTGCCGAGGGAAGGGGTACTGAGATTAGGTGACTGAAGGACTGAGTTCCTTGTGGGTTTTCTAAATGGAGTTTGTTTGCTCTACCATCTGAATGCAAGTGTGTGCGGTTATGTTTCCTGTGAGATTGGGTTGGTAGACCAGGAATATTTGTCCATGTGGACAAGAGGGTTAGGATTGAGATGGAGGATCCTTTTTGCAGTAATCAACGGAGGATTTTTAATCATTACGCGCAGTTTGTTTTGGGTGGTGTTAGGTATGGTTGTACCTTTTGCTTTCGGCAATATAAGAATTTTGTTAGAACCTTGCGGCTGGGTTATTTACGTGGTAGGTTTCTGATAGACTTTTGTGAATTTTAGTTTGTGTTTTGTTTGGGGTTTGAACTAGAGTCGAGGAATGGTCGTCGACTGTGGTACGTATTGTGTTTGAGCGTAACCATATATTCTGATTATGATTCATAGGATGTGGTAAGATATGAGTCAAGAAGGAGTTAATGTTTGAGAAGCCTTGGTTGGTATAGCTTGTCGAGACTGGCGTCAAGGGTTGGTTGGGAATGTAGGGGCCGTAGTGAGTGCCATGTAAGAAGAAGTTGCTAAGTGAAAGAGACAAGTTTTGGTTGGCTACCTAACGAATAAGACCTGAGCTTGAGTACTTTGCTATTGTGGGTTCAGGGAACCGATGTATGTGTTATAAGTTTGGGTTTGATATCGGATGACGATGATGATGCTTACTTTAAAGTTGATCTGTAGATTTAGATTCAGCGGTTTGAGAGTAAGATGTTGAGTTATGAGATAACGTGCTATTACACGAGAGATATGATTAGGTTTGAGTGGGTTAGTGGACACATGTGAGATGTTATATCTGTGTGTAATCTTATAGCTGTGATGACGAGTTAGTTTTCGGTCGTGTGGAGTCTTGTCTCGGATGGTGGTATGGCACCTAGTGTTTCTCCAAGGTGAGAATTGTGGTTCATGATGGAGGATTGAATAGAGGGAAAAGGCTTAGATAACGCGCATTATTGTGTATTTTAGGTGAAGCAAGTAAGTTTTTCTCGGGCAGTGGGTGTTTGTGTTGTTGATCATGAATAAGCATCATGTCAGCTTCAGTGACAACATTATTAGCATAAGTAGGATAAAGATATAAAATCAAAGTGGGTTGGCACCAGAGATTGTTGATAGTTGATGGAGCGGTGTTTGGCTTGAGATTCAGTGTTGAATTTCGGGGACGAAATTTCCAAAGGGGGGAAAGTTGTAGTGACCTGGTACGTGTTTATTTTGTTCGTCTATGCTTTTGGTTAAATGAAGGAACTGGTGGGATGTGAAATATGATTGAGATATAGGGTAATAAATAACCATAATCTGTGGTTAAGCATAGCTTATTAATTCAAATTCTTAGAATATGAGATTAAAATTAAGTTGTAAATGTGGAATTAAATTATGAAATTTATGAGATTAAATTGGAGAGAAAAGAGCATATAAGAACTAAAGTTAAAAAGGAAAAATGAGAAAATAAAAGAGGTTAGCCAAACATAGCCATAGGGCCATTCTAGAAATGTGGAGAGAGAGAGAGAGAGAGAGAGATAAAAGGGAGCAAGGGTTCCACCCTCCCCTCCCCGCCAAACACTCTCGCCTCTTCTTTTCTTCTTCTTCTTCTTCTTCTTTTGGAATATTGGGAGAATCTCCATCAACCCTTGAACCCTAACCCTCCTTCTAAAAAATTGACAATGTTAGAAGCTAGATTTGAGGCAAACGAGTAAGAGGCTAAAGCTTTGGAGTAAGAAATGTGAGATTGCAGCATCAAGAAATAAATCAAAGGGGTAGCCAAACCCTAGCAGGTAATTTTGGTGAAATCTTGAAGCTTGGAGGCTATTTGAGGTAGGATCTAGACTATCCCTCATGTTTTGTGACGATTTGTGTTGATATTTTGATTATACAAATAAATTATAGTTAATTTCATGCATGTTTGAATAATTGAGAGGGTTGTGTGTGGGTTGAGTTGGGTTTTTATGGAAATTGAGAATTTTGAGAAAGGATTATCATGGAATTCTTCTACTTTGTTGCATAAAAAAGGGTTTTGATACTTGAAATTAAATGTTTTTGGGTTGATTATAAGAATAAGTTAGATTAAAGGGTTTGGGATGGATGTTAGCTTCAAAATATTTGCAAAAATTCAATTTTTGGCGTAGGACCGCCCGAGGGACCGCTAAAGCGGTCTAGGGGGCAGTCATGGGATGGTCTCGGCTTCTTTTGCAGGCTAGACAGCTCGATAGACCGCTCAAGTGGTCTAACCCGCGGTCTATTTTTTACTGGTCAAAAATATTTTCTTTCAATCAATGTATCTCCCTCATCCAGACTCCAAATGGGATCATTTTTATACTCAAATCGAAGCCCCGGAAGTCCTCGTTTCAACAAGACTACTCTCAAAAGAAAATTATTTTTGTAGAAAAAGTTATGACCAAAATAGTGAGGGCGTGTCAACTTTTCTTAACCGTTTTTCACCTGTTTTTGGCCAATTGTCTTGAAAAAGGTTATTTTTCATCCTCATTGAGCTTTCTACTTAATTTCTTGCCTCGTGGGCTACGGATAAACCTATATCACCTTACTTGGGTTGGGATGCATGTGCTATACCTGTTGGGTGGATTTTATAACAAGGTGAGTTTTCTTCATACGATAATGTTTTCCTTTAAACAAGAGTGGGTAGTTGAGGGTTGTAACGTGACATAGTTATCGTTTAAAATCTTACGCTTTTAGAAAAGATACATAGGTTTTAAATTTGTGCATATATGTATGAATATGATGGGTGTATTCCATTTTCTTTAAATGACATAATCTCCAGTGCATTCATTTTGTGTTGTTGGTGCTTTATGAAATCGATGAACGAAATTTGAAATGTGTTCCATGGAGAAATTTATATATGGGAGTTGTGATGCATTTGATTTGAAAAGAGAAATGGGAATACTAAAAATGAATGTGACTTAACAATAGAATGGAAAACTTGAAATTGGGATAAAAATGAGACTATTGAAAATGATTGGGAGAGGAACCGGTTGTGGGTTGGACTCCTGAGTTTTTTTTTGAAAAGTGATAGTATCGAAAAAAAATGAACCGTATGGATTGATGTGGATTAAGTTGGCCTAGCGGGTCTGCGGTGAAAGACCGAAAACTTGCACAAGATGGGGCTCACATGCCCACGGGTTAGCCCCCGAAATGTGGTGTTGCGACGTGGTGAGTTATAGAGCTATCTATTACCCAATGGCTTCGCGTAGCCTATTGGGGGAATAGGAAGGGGTTTCTATAAGCTATGGCCGACGCCAATTGAAACCGAGTTATGAAAATGTGATTTGGTTTTTGTGAAGAATTGGGAAACGAGAAAATAAATGTGAAAGAAATGAGTATTTAGAAAAAGGTGTGATAAATGAATAATTTGGCGTGCGTGGGCACGTGTGTGGAAATAAATAACGAATTTATGATACTTGCATTTATATTTCGGTTGCACCCATCACACCTCACAAATCACGCTTAGCATAGAGTTAGTCTTCTTCCTACGAGCTTCGACTCATGTTGTTTACTAAAACCATTTCAGATTTTAAGGATCCGGGACGATATCAAGACAGAGGATGCATGTGGAAAAAAGGCTGAGAGGAAAGATTTAATATTTTCTTTGTATTTACATTATGATTGTACAGAAAGTGAGGTGGATAATTGTAGTAATATAAGTGTTGTAAATAAACTCTTGGAAGTTGAAAATTTTGTTTAGCCTTTGTGGCACAAATGTATATCGTTAGAATAAAATGCTTTGTTTATGAATGCTTAAAGGAAGAAAGTATTAATTACCAAAAAAAAAGAGGAAGATAGTATTGTTCTTAAGAAAGTCATTGTTGCTAGCTTTCGTGCGGGATAATTTGAGTTGTGTCTATGGGTTCCCGGGGTTCGGGACATGACACATATACTCCGTCAAAAGCTCTAATTTTATCATTCTCCTCACTTACTATGAAAAAAAGCCAAAATCATCACAGTTTCAACTCATGTTACCATATCAACCATTAATCCTTACCAATTTTAAGTTACAAAGTTTACCAAGTTTGCTCACACTTCACATAATCAATGTTTTTCAATTAACATAAATAGGAGTTTATATCTCATCAATCCCAAATCTTTACATTTAGTAATAGAGTCCACCATTAATCCATAAGAATTCAAGTTATTCATCTAACACCATTTATAAAATGTTAAAAATTCAACAATCCTCTTAATTGTATTAAACCCACACCAATTAAATCATAAATTAACTAAGTGCTAAAAAATCCCCAAAATCTTTTAATTAAATCACACATTTAGCCTTTGAACCATTAACCAACAAGTTATCATGTATAAAATTATCATCAAAAGCCTCAAATTTCATCATAACATCAACTGTCATGCACTCAAATATATTTAAATCATGACTTCAACCTAGGTTTTACCCAAAACTCTCATACTTTGAGTTCAAGTGAACTATTTAATTTTTAATCCTCCAATCATTAAGTTTCAAGGCTCAAGTAGCTTACACTCCATTCACTTGTGCACAAAACCAAACTCACTAATTCAGGGATTAAGTTAAGCTAGTACTAACATTTGTCTAATCTTTCTCATAACTATGAATTTAACTCTAAATTCATTAACTCTCAAATTATATGGTTCCAACAACGCATTAGTGCTCCAAATTCATTATCCAATTCAAGAACCACAAGTATCTCCCAATCTCAATACTTAAACCGTTAGATTAACTTCCCATTTCAATTAATTTTCTATTAAACCAACAAAACGTAACCACCCAAACTCCATAATTTATCTATCCATAGTATATATATATATATAACCACAAAAATGTTTCCAACTCTCGAACTTCATCCAATTCTCCAGTAATCAAAATATTTCGACAACCCCCACATCGGTTTACATACAAAATTTTGCAAACCTTCAAATCAATGCACAATATTAACTCAAGCAACCAATTAGTTCACTTAAATTCCATAAAATCCAAACATTTAAGCAACACCAACTTAAACTTCCATGCGTCATTTCTTTCCTAATTTTCAAATTGATATATAAATTCAACTCAAACGCCACAATTTACCAAGATACGTAGCTCATATACTCAGTTAAAAGCTCCAATTTTATCATTGTCCTCACTTACTATGAAAGCAAGTTAAAATTAGCAAGCGCTCATTTGGGTTTAGCTAAATTCATCACATTTTCAACTTATGTTACCATATCAACCGTTAATCCTTACTAATTTCAAGTTACAAAGTTTACCAATTTAAGTCACCCGTCACTAAATCAATGTTTTTAAATTAACATAAACAAGAGTGTATATCTCATCATTCCCAAAAAATGAATATAAGAAGGAACAGACAAATTCTAAATTGGTCCTACAAACCTTTTATCAATTTGGGCAGCTGAGGAACCTCCTCATGAACACATTGTTAGGGTTGGTATACTGAAAACCATATTGTTAGTATTTTATTTTATTTTAATAGAATTAATTTTCTATTTTACGAGAATCTTTATGAGCAATGTATGTATATCATTTCTTTGTTATGCATAGATGTCCGATATTCTGTATAGTATTTAATCTGGTGTGTGGAGTACGGCTTACACACAGAAGATCAGATTTTAGGTTCTTGTAGAATATAAGTTTTATGTTCACAGTTTAGATGAAAATGGACATACCATTGGTACGACTGTGACACAGAGTTTTAGTAGGCCTGTCTTGGCTATGGGAAACAGATATTTGCGCCGTCTATTGTTCCGACTCTCTATGCCAGTACACTTTGTGTGTATTGAACGAGATATTTGAAGTAATTAATTTAGTACTGACTACTGACTATATAAATTAATTTACACCCCAAGATTATTATGAATAGTACTTATCCTCTTAATTTTGAAATAATTATTGATTTGCATATACTTAACATTCGTTATTTTGATTCATTAGAGGATGAGATCTTATATGGGTCTATATTTTAGGTGAGTTGGATAACGATATTATTTATATGACAAATATTAATTATTGACGGAATCTACATCTCAAAAGATCGGGATTGACAATACTCCCTTAAGGATGCGTATAAGTTTTGACCGGGCCAAACCCTACAGATCGATTTGATTATCCGGCGGTCAAATAAGTTAAGCGAAAGGGTTTAAGAAATATTAAGATGCCGATTAAATTAAATTGCCAGTAATTAAATTTAATTGGCGGGTATCGAATATCTTAACGTGGGGAGAAATGGTAAGTATTTAATAACAGGAGCTCAATGCAAGGACGCCATGAGATTATGGGTCAGAATGCAATTATAGTTCTTTAGTGGTGTGAACTGTAATTCAGTACTTTATGAAAATTGTAGAAATCGCTGTTGGTTTTCCATAATTGTAGATATCGTTATGCGTCTTTCTTTAATTACAGAAACCGCTCGTAGGTGTTTGTGTTCCACTGGAAATCTTACTCATAATTACTCCCCAGGTCCCCGCAGTAGCCCTATATATACGCGGGTAGGCTGAACCAGTTTGAGACTGATAGATCATATATAGATGATAGTTCATATATCATTATCATTGAGATATTATTTTTGTCTTTCAAAGACTTAAATATAACGGGGTTCTGCCGGTACAAATTCTCAGAGAATCATAGCCCACACTACGTTCGAGGATCGCGTAAGAGAATACAATAGAAGATCTGACTGGAACTTCAACTCTGAATCAAGTCGTAGTTGAAGATTAGATCTACAAGAGGTATTCTTCTAAATTAACTTTGGTTGCATGGGTTTATATTTGATCGTTCGACGTCAAAATTTTTATCTGGAGCCCGTTTCGACGTTTGCCCGTCCAGTTAACTTTTTACCGATAATCGTTTTTCAAAAACAATGATCTTGGTCATTTTACCTCCAACAAATTGGTATCAGAGCCGTTTTGTTTTTTGTTTAAGGTTTATCGGGGCCAAGTAGATTTAGAACTATTGCTAACTTTATTTTGCAGGCGTTCTAATCCCGATTTTATGATCATCTATTATTTTCATGTTTGATTGAATGCGTGGATGATGATTATTTAATTAATTTTTAATCACGGGAGTTGACCGTGATAGATTAAGTTTTTTAGACCGAATGTGAGCCTACGTGACATAGGTTTTGATGTAAAATATTTATATTCAAAAGTTTTTTTTTTAGTTTATTAGAAAGAAAAAATAAGAACAGGTATGGGAGAAATGGCGGTAGTTGGCGGCAGCAACCGGCGGTGGTTCCTGCAGTTTTAACCGCGAATAAGTTTTTTTTATTGCTTTACAATTTTTTTTCTCTTCAGAATTTTTTCTGAATTAAAAAAATGAAAAAAAAGCCACCGCAGAAGCAAACGGCGCAGCAACCCGAAGCACCAAACATCAATCAACAGCCAACCAGTGGCTTCGGTGTTTCTCCAAGCGGCAGTGCAAGCTGATTCACGAAGCAATCTCGACAACCAAGAAAATTTCGGACGCTTGGATCACCCACATAAACATGGATCATTATGTGGCTTTAATGATTTGATAATGATGGCAATCCAAGATTAATGCCATGGGAATTACTTTTCACCATGAAACACCCTGGCCTTGATTTGTGCTATTTCTCTTCTTGAGAAAAACCAATCATGAAGACCACGTGGCTGGATTATCAAAAAAGCAGCAGCACCAAAAGTGCAAGTTAGCGCCAAACACGGCGCTTTTCAAGGGAGGTTTTGTTAGAACGCGGAAGGAAAAATAAGAACCGGCACCGTGACCGTAAAAACGGGGCATGCATTTTTCATGAAAAATCATATACATCAACAGATATATTAAGATTAAATATATCTTCAAGAAACTTGTACAAGTTTCTTGATGCAGAACAACGATCCGAGACGACCCAATGATCTTCTCACGTATATCCCGACGCACACGACGATCCCCGCGAGTGGGCACCGATCCGGATCTTCTTATTTTTCTCCTTCTTGGTTTCTATCTCACACCTCTCTCTCAAAACCAAAGGAATACAAAATGGGAGAGAGAAGGGGGCGGCGGCTAGGGCTTGGGATTAGGTTTCTTATTTTGCTCCTTGTGATATGTTTTAAATATATCACTTGAGTTATCCATAGAAACTATATATCTCTTCCCTAAAACCA
>JAOTRH010021413.1:2207-16856 GCA_034768845.1 Heliamphora exappendiculata | reverse complement strand
CGGCTGATGGGGTCTTCTAATGATTGTTATAATGTTTGTGGTTCTAGCTCTGGAAGCTGGCTCTTATGTTCAGTTGAGATAAATTATGTTTATGATGATCCTCAAGGGCTTCATTGATAGAACTATCATATGGTCTGGGAGGTGCTCATTTCCTCAACTGCCTAGGCTACGTTGGCTAGGGTGTGGAGGTGGGTTCGATGGCAGATTTGGTTAAGGGTTGCCCTTTTAATTCCGAACTGAGGTTCTCTTGGGGCTGGCCCTTCTCATACGCCTTAGCGCCGTGGTTTGAGTACCAGCTTGCTTCGACCTCCTGGCCGTCAGGGTTGTGACGTATTCTCAGCTATATTGTAGTTCTTTTTTTGGGCTATAGAGGAGATTTGGGGAGCCATGTATTGCCGTTCTCTCGGATGCAGGTGTTTCCCAATGATGGTTGTCTTGATTGAAATTCTAGCTCTGATATGGATATTCTGTTCTCATCATCAGGGGTGTTCCTATCCTTTCTCTCCCATTGGTTGGGGGGTGTGACTATCCCTGTAAGATTAAGTTTACCTTGGTTTGGGTCAGTAGAATTTCTATCCTTGTCAGTTCTTTGATTTTAGATAGGTGTCCTATGACTACTATGGTTGTATTGTCAGTGGGTTTTGCCCATCCATGCGGGTTGTGCATGAAAACATGTATTCTTTTATTTTTTATGTTATAATTAATTACCCAACAAAAAACCTACTATTTTTCAGACAAATATTTCAGTAGCAAAATTCAAACTATCATCAATACAAGAGACAGTTATACAACAAAATTGGTGCGGCATTTTACATACCTAGTTGTGATGTATGAATTGAAAAAGTTTTCAGACTCATCGTCGTATACCTGAAGAAAGATGATCTATCTGAATCTCGCGGAGCATAAAAAATGATGCAGCCTTTTCCTTAAATCTTTGGCAGTGATTTCCCAAGAGGAAACGCACCGGCTAAACTTACTGGCGCAATGCCAAAGTCACATGTTTTTCACGAAGAGGTTACGCATCTTTGGAGCCAACATTAAACTTGGCTATAAAGAACCCTATTGTGTCGAGTGGAGATGTTGGATCAAATCTCTGAACAAGATCTTCCTCACCAGGCCTTAACCATTCCCTGAAAATGCCAGACATAAAATAAGTAATTAACCAACTCTTTCATCTATTCACTGCCCGAGTCCCGATCCACCAAATAAAAAACAAAAAAAACACTAGGAAACACCGATAGCTAAAACCAACTATTTGTGAATATTTTAGAACGAATGTAGCAAATCATTTTACTTTGAATGATTTGTTTTGCATTGAAAGGAATCATTTCTTATTGATCCTCAGCTCATTATGGGTTTGAAGTCAATTTGGTAGGAAATAATTTCTTTTATCAACATTTCCACTGCCAATCATGAGTAGGAGAGCAAATATGTAAATATAATGGAGATTGATATTGCGAAACTGAGCTTCCATAGGGCAAGATTACAAGACATCGGTTGAGGAAAATATGGTTGAGAATTCTTTTGAAGTTTCAAAGATATATATAGTAGAAACCCAATTATTTTGCTTATTTTTTGTCTTTTCTAAACTTTTTTCATCTTTTGACTAAATTTTTTTATTTTTCCGAGTTGACTCAATGAAATGAACCGAGAAAGTAAAATTCTTTAATCAAAAAATAAGAAAAGTGTATTAAAAACGAAAATAAGTAATATAAGATTTGGCTTATTAACTTATTTTGGCTTATTTTCGTTATTTCTGAACTTTATTTATATTGTGATCAAAAAAGTTTACTTTTCCGGTTCGTCTCGATGAGAGGAATCGGAAAATATAATGATTTGACTAAATAATAAAAAAAGTCCACTAAAGACAAAAATAAGCCGAATAAAATAAGCAAATAAGCAATTATTCCAAACGGAGCCTATATTAGGATATTACCAGAGGACAAAACTACTTACTCAATGTAACCGTCAGACAGTTCACAAGAACCAACAAGGCCAGGTCCTCCAATTTTTGGATGCTGAGATGAATTACAAAAATTAGACTGCATAGGTTGAAATACTTAAATTTTAAGGACTTTGACAACAAAATTCAATGTCATACTAAATATTAAGCAGTGCTCCATAGAACTAAAGGCTGAATAGAAAACAAACATATTTTACTGCCTATGGATGGTAACTTACATAAAGAAATTAAAATACTATCAATAAAAACTAAAACAATTTAAAGCACAAAGTAAATATATGGCAGAGAGAATGTAAAAAATCTTCTTACAAGGGTTTTCTTTGGTACTACGTAACTACTCAAGGAATTTCAAACAACCAAACAAGAGGAGGAGTAGGAACTTTTAATGTGGGAAAACCCCAATTTTTTTTTTTCCTGGAAAAGAAAAAACCACCACAGGACTGTCCAAAAACTCAAGCACAATAATAGAATGATAGGTTACAAATACAAGATGCTCTTACATTCTTGTCGGGAAATCACACGAACACGAACACGAACACGCACAATCACACACAAGAAAGAAGCGAACAAGAATTAAGCACAAGAATACGACACGAAGATTCACGTGGTTCGTTAATTGGTGCCGACGTCCATGGACTCGCACGTTTCACTATTCTTCAGAAAAACATAGGGTTATAATATTGTTTCCTGTGGCAGTTAGAGTTTAGAACAATAGCCCATTTAAATAGATTGCCTAAACATTGAGAATTAGAGTTAAAACGAGCTCCTAGTACGTCGCAGTCTGTCCACATCGAATTGAACCCTGTCTGGACGCCCAAATTTTTTAGGCCTCACTGCCTAATTCAGTTCGGATAACCTGAGACCCTGTACAAACGGATTTTATCAGCATTGAAGTTCCTTGCCACTGTTTTGTTTCGTCTGGATGGCCTAAGGCCCTGTCTGGACGATTTGGTCCAGAAAGCGTTCTACTTCATTTTTTAGCAATCCCAACCCTTAATCCACACCCACGGCCGTAAGAAAATCTTCTCGACGTTCACTATCACGTTAGAGTTTTTCTTCACTGTTTAAAAGCATGAGTCCACCACAAATAATTAAAGCCCATTAAGATGCTTAGATGTAACACATCTAGGCATGTCTTCATCTTTTAGAACCATTGATTTTTCTTCTATAATATTCTGATGTCCCACATTGAAAAATGAGAGGGAGTTCTTAAGCTATAAAGAAAAAATCTTAGACCCCTACATAGCAACGAGGCCTTATCCCAGGTGGTAGAGACCCTAGCAGAACTCAGTTAATCGTGTTCACGCTTGTAGTAATGCAAGGATGAGTGATCTCCTGGGAAGAATATCGTTGCCATAAGAAAAATCGAGGTGTTACAAATGGTATCAGAGCCGATTCTCCCCACCTTTGAGTGTGGGCCCCTGCCGTCTCGCGTATCATATAGGTGGGCTACTAAGTGGGCAGGTCGATAAGGACTGACAGGCTACCGGAGTTGGCAGGCTACTGTACGGGGACGTGCAACCCTAAAGGGGGTGGATTATGATATCCTGGTATCCTATAACGGAAAGCTAAGTCGTGGGGTGTCTCTAAACAGGGTCAAAAATTCGTTGAACAAAAGAGGTCCAAAAACGACGCTGTTTGGTAAAAACGAGTTTTAGAAAAAACTGTCTAGTCAAATTACTCCAAGTAAATTTTAAATAAAAGACTACTAAAAAATCTAACTCTGGACAAAAAGTTTGACATGAGAGGATTTTTCTAAAATTTTCTAAAATTCAGCAAAGTGGGCTGTTTTTTTGCTACTTGGCGTAAAAGCGTAAAAATTATGTTTGGGGCACTTAGATATTCTAGGCTCTACCAAAAATCACACATGCTAAAAATAGCTTCATGAAACTCCAATAAAAACAGATTTGGAAAAAGACACTGTTTGGTTCCCTAGAAAATTCGGGTAAGATGAAAATGGTGACTTTTTCGTGGTTTTTCTTCGGTAAACTTGTCCCTTTTCTTGTTTAACTTGTATTACGGGTCCATACATGTTATTTAACCCTAAAAACCAATATACTCCAGATGTGTTTTTATTCACATATCATGCTTGTTTAACCCATAGAAAAGAAAACAAATCACAAGGCGTATATCCAACCAACATAACTTGGCTATCTCCTATTCAATTCTTTTTCAACCTCCTTATTTCTAAGTTTGTTCTTGGGTCTTTAAATCTTATTAAAGGTTGTAGAGAGGGATTAGAAGAGAAGGTTAAAGATAATTCTATGTTGGGTCTTTAAATCTTATTAAATGTTGTAAAGAGGGATTAGAAGAGAAGGTTAAAGATAATTCTACGAGTGCCTATGTCGAATTCTTGATCAATGGAGGTCTAAGACTTAGCTTTAGCCCACCCAGGATCAACCTTCTTCTTTTCCTTCCTTCTTCTTTCTTCTTCTTCCAAGAACTCAGTCTCTCTCTAGAATCCCTCACTTGACTGAAAATTGAACAAAGAAAGAGTGGGTGGTGGTATTCTATTTATAAGCTCAAGGAAGGACTTAATGTGTAATTTCTCTTGAATAGGTTAGGGGCCTACTTTGCAATTTAGGCTTAGTAGACCTATGTGTTGTTAAGAGGAAAACGATGAAGAGTTGGGAAAATTTTAGTTGGATAAAACTCTTGCAGCTAAAAAGAAACAGAAAAGCGTTTAAAGTATCTACGAAGATATTTTGACCCAAAGGATGATTGGTGGATAGGATTTATGTAATTTTCAAGAATCAGGATTTTGGCTTAAAAGATAATAGGTGGAATTTAAAAGTATTAATTCCATACAGAACTGCTAATTTTTATACAGAAAAGTCCAAAGATTGTACAATTTGGTGTTTAGTTCCAAGAAAAATCCCTAAATCAACTAAATTACAAACTTTGTACTTTTTGGCACAATTTCCTTAGGTGGTTGTTGGAATAAAAATGTATATATCCTCATATATCACTATTTTGGCTCAACAAAGGATATGTGGAATAAATATACATATCCATGAGATATTTTCCCCAAAATATAATAATTTAGTCTTGGTGTAATAAGTTCTCCATAAAAAACCCACATTAAACAAGTACACACTTTTTCTTAATTTAAAGGATTTTGGTACTTGGCTCAAGATGATGGAAGATTAATATTTATTTATATAATTAATTCTTATTTAATTCTTTCGTATAATTATAGAATCTCTACACACAATATGAATTTAAAATTATATTTTAATTAATTAAAGAGATTATGTGTGCCCACCATGTGATCAAAGGAATCTCTATACATATGTGGGTTTAAAATTTATATTTTAATTAATTAATTATGTGGGGTTTACCATGTGATCAAAAATCTCTACACATGAATATATATTTAAAATAAGAATAATATTTTTTGGACCAAAAAAATTAATATTCTTAGGCTCAACATTAAAAGTTCGTTGGGGATCCATGGATTTCTTTAAAAATTCATGGGCTTAATTAAAATATTTGCGCCATTATTTTAGTTGGGCCTTTAATCCTACTTGGGCTTTCCTTTGTGTTTTGGACCTTGTGTGCATTAGGGCTTTGTTGAAGAATTAGGTCACATCTAACCTTTGGGCCAAAATTTCTATTTCTTTCTTCATTAAGCTTAAGGACTTGGGCTCCCAATTTTGTGACTTTAAACTAACACTAAACTTAGCCCATCCCAATTCTCGAGTTCAAGAAGACTCTAAGTTTAATTTAGCTCTTCTCCTAGGAGTTTGTTTCAGAAATTCCCTTCTATAGCCAACGTACTGATTAAACTCAATTCACATTTTCCTTCATATTAGTTTCGAGAATACGAGTTATTACACTTCTCCCATTGCAACAAAAAGCGGGTTAGTGTATTATGTTTTCTTCATTAATGATTATAGTCAATTTTTTTGGGTGTATTTGATGTATCATAAATATGATATCTTCCATATTTATCGCACTTTTCACTTATGGTTTACACTCAATTCTCCAAAACTTTCAAGACCCTCGATTCTGATTTGGGTGGGGAGTATAACAGAATTTACCGACTTTTTAGCTACATCTAGCACTATTTATCAATTTTCATGTTGTGATACTGTTAAGTTAGGGGTATTATTGTACTTTTAGTATTTCTTAGTCTTATTATAAATAACAAGTGACAGGGTGAAAACCCTAAGTTTGTGTGCTCTCATTCATTGTTATTTTCATTTTCTCTTCCTCCTTTTCTTTCTCACTCTCTGCAATAATTCTAATATGGTATCAGAGCATGATCCTATGTAAATTTCTTAGCAATCCTTCTTCCTCTTTTTGTTTTTGTTTCTCCTCAATTTTCTGATTTCGAAACTGTAAAGAAAAAAAAAATTTCCTTGATGATCGTCTGGCTCCCAACAATCGATTTGTGATTTTTTTTCAAATTTTTCCATGATTGTTACATAGTTTTCCCCAATTTTTACAAATTTTGGCATCGCTAGGGTTTTTCATCGTCTCTCGCGATTGCGCCGTTTTCTGCTTCAATTGATGACCTGTCTCTACTTCATGGGTGCCGACTCAGTGTGTAAGGGGCTCGAATCAAGTCCCTTTGATGTTTTGGGTTGATTTCAAGATCGGGTGGAGCTTTTTGCCGATTCGGCTGGTCGCGCTGTTTGCGCTTGGTATTTTTCCGCTCGATTTGGTTCCGTTTGGCTGCGTTTTGTCTACTTCAGAGGCTTCCTGGGCTTGGTTGCAGATTCTAGCCGTTTTTAGGTTGTTTTTTCGGCTTTGCTGCGATTGGAATGAGATTCTGGGCGTTATTGGTACTCTAGTGGTTCGGCCATATATTCTCACTGAGTTTTAAAATGAGATTTTACACAATTTGGTCGGCGTATTAAGGTTCTTCGATCTAATAATGTCCTAGAATACATGCAGTCTGTTATTGTTTCTTTTTGTGATGATCGTGGTATTATTCATCAAACTAGTTGTGCCCATACATCTTAACAGAACGGCGTTGCTGAACATAAGTTTCGTCATTTACTAGATGCTACTTGTATCTTGCGTTTCCACATGCATGTCCCAAAACATTTTTGGGGTGACGCTGTTCTTATTGCCAATCATCTCATAAATCGTATGCCTCCGTTCTTCTTCTTCAGAAGTCTCTTTTCTCCCTCTTATACCGTGCTTCATCTCCTTTCTCTGTTACTCCTCGTGTCTTTGGTTGTGTTGCCTTTGTTCATATATTCGATCCTGGCCTTGACAAGCTTTCACCTCTTGCCCGCTGTAAATGTGTGTTTCTCGGTTACTCTAGGTCTCAAAAGGGGTATAGGTGTTATCATCCCGAGTCTTGTCACTACTTTGTCTTTGTTAATGTCACTTTCTTTGAGTTTACTTTTTTTCTTTTTCAGGTCAAGCGTTATCACTTGACCTCCATTCTTGCCATGAGAGGGAATCTCCGACTTTACCTCTTCCTATGTCGTTTCCCTCGTCTCACCCCTTGCAGGTCTACCAACGCTCTCGCAATCGGCCCATTGTTTCTTTTGGCCCGACCCCAGCATCTTCTCCGTCAGAGGCTCCTGCTTTGCTCCCTTCATCTCATGATGATGACCTACCCATTGCATTATGTTGAGGTAAACGTACTTGTACTCAACACCCTATTAGTATGTTTGCTATACTCGTGTCTCTTCTTGCTTTTTTTTTCTTTACTACTACCTTGTTCGCTGTTTCTCTTCCCACTTTTCATAAGTAGGCTATGTCTGTATCTGACTAGAAGCAAGCTATGGATGAGAAAATAAGTGCCCTTCATCAAAATCTCACTTGGGAGCTTACGTCTTTCCTCCAGGCAAACAAACTGTTGGTTGTCGTTTGGTATACACCATTAAATATCTTCCTAATGGGTCTATTAAACGTCTTAAGGCTTGCCATGTGACCAAATGCTACACACAAACCTACAGAGTTAATTATTCGGAGACATTTTCACCAATGGCTCACCTTAGTTCTGTTCGTATTCTCCTCTCCGTTGTAGCTAGTCATTCTTGGTCTTTATATCAACTTAATATTAAGAACGTATTTTTTCACGGTGATTTACAAGAAGAAGTCTATATGACTCAACCACCTGGATATATTGTGCCTGGCAATGAGAATCTTGTTTGTTACTTGCGCAAAGCTCTCTATGGTCTGATGCAATCCCCCCATGCCTGGTTTGACCGCTTCAGTTCTGTTGCCCTTGAGTATGGTTTTCGAAAATCTTCATCCGATCACTCCGTATTTGTTCATCATTCTTCGGCTGATACTATTATGTTGATTATTTATGTCGATGACATTATAATTTTCAAGGATGACTCGGCTGATATTGCCGCATTGAAACAGTATTTGGCTCAACAATTTCATTCCAAAGACTTGGGCATACTTTGTTACTTTCCTGCCATTAAGATTGCTCTTCCTCTCGCAGCATCTCTTTATACCAACGCAAGTATGTTCTTAACCTTCTTTTTGAGTCTAGCTTTTATGGTGCACATCTGGTTGATACTCCTATGAATTCCACCGTCAAATTTGATGGTAAGTCTGGCACTCTCTTTTCTAATATTGATCGCTATCGTCGGTTAGTTGGTAAAGTCATTTATCTCGCGATAACTCGTCCTAACATTACGTATGTTGTTGGGGTGGTTAATTAATTTATGCATTCTTCTCGCTAGCCTCATTATAATGTTGTTTGTCATATCTTACGGTATTAAAGCGTGCTCCTGGTCGCGACCTATTATATCAGCTCGCGGCCACTTTATCTATTAATGGCTTTAGTGATGCTGATTAAACTTGTAGTCGTTCTGATCGGCTATCGACATAGAGATAATGTACTTTTGTTGGTGGAAATCTTGCTACCTAGCGGAGTAGAAAACAATCTATGATCGCTCGCTTGAGTGCTAAGGTTGCGTATCGTGTTATGGTTCATACTGCCTCCGAGATGATGTGGGTCCACTCTCTTCTGGTTGATTTTGGCCTTACTACTACCACAATGCAAATGTTTTGTGATAACCAGGCCGCGATTTTTATTGCAAATAATCTAGTCTTTTTATGAGCAGACCAAACATATTGAGGTTCATTGTCACTTCATCCAGAACTTGTTGCTGCAAAAACGGATTATCACTCCCTACATTCGTTCGAGAGATTAGATTGGTGATATCTTCACCAAACTCTTCTCTCGTTCATCTTTTTTTCATTTGTCTTCTAAGCTGGACATATTTGGCCTATATGCTCTAACTTGAGGGGGAGTGTTTATTTTCTGTATTAAGGGCATTTTTGTCTGTGTCAGATATTCATTTTATATAAATAGATGTCAGGGAGGGATGACTGATTAAGTTCCAAAATCTTAATTTTCTCTCCTAATCTTCTCTCTTCTCTTTCCCCAAAAAAACCTAAAACTACTTTCTTTACACTTTAACTGCCTCTTAACGAGTAAGTTTATATGTGCCCTCCTCCGACGATCTCTCATCCTCTTGGTACTGTTTGTCGTCATTAACGAGCCCTTTATGGTTTGAACTTTGAAGCAATCCCCTCGTGCTTGATATGAGCGTTTTTAGTCTACTGTTACTCAGATTGGATTCACTCCTAATCCGCACGATTCTGCAATTTTTTTCTGCTACTCTCCTATGGGTTGATTATTTTGTTATTATATCTGAATGACATGATCATCATTGGTTTTGACTTTACTATTATCTCGGAAGTGAAACATCTATTTCATGAGTCTGAGATGAAAGACATGGGTTCTCTACACTAATTTCTTGGTATAGAGGTTGCTTCTTCACCTAAAGACTATCTCTTATCTCAGTCCAAATATGCGAACAAGGTGATCCACTTTGCCCACCTTACGATGATAAGATTGTGGATACTCCCATTGAGTTGCATGCCAAGTTTTCTGCTTTTAATAGTGTTCTTGTTGAGGATCTCACTGTTTATCGAGGATTGGTTAAGTATTTAGTATATCTTACTGTGACACGTCCTGATATTGCGTACGCCATACGTGTGGTCAGTCAATTTATCTATGCTCCTCGCTCCACTCATTAGGTTACTTTGCTTCGTATTTTGTGTTATGATTATGGTACCATCTTTCAAAATTTATTATTATCTTCTACTTTCTCTTTGACTATTCGGATTTGTGCTGATGTTGATTGGGCTGACAATGTATCTGACCGCAAGTCTACTACTTTGCTTCGTATTTTGTGTTATGATTATGGTACCATCTTTCAAAATTTATTATTATCTTCTACTTTCTCTTTGACTATTCGGATTTGTGCTGATGTTGATTGGGCTGACAATGTATCTGACCGCAAGTCTACTACTGATTTTTGTGCTTTTCTCGGTGACACTCTCATTTTCTAGAAGAGCAAACAAAACTCTATCATTGATTGTTCTACTACTGAAGCTGAATATCGTGCTATGGTTCATGCTACAACTGAAATTGTTTGGCTCAGATGGCAACTCACTGATTTAGGCATTTCACTCTTTTCTCCTATCTCTCTCTATTGTGATAACAAAAATGCTATCCAGATCGTTCACAACTCTGTTTTCTATGAGCGTACGAAGGATATAGAGAATAACTAGCATTTTGTTCGTTAACATCTTCAAATTGGTATTATTGATCTATCTTTTGTCTCCTCATCCTTGTAGCTTACCGATTTCTTTACCAAGACTCATATTTCGGCTTATTTACGGTTCTTGTTTGGCAAACTCTAATTGCTCACTGGACTTGCATCATGAGTTTGAGGGGAGTGTACAAGTGTATTTTTGGTTTTTTTTTTTCTTCTACTATTATCTAAAGAGTAGTTTAGTCATTAAGACTAATTAGGATTTAAGTTTTGTTTCATATATATTTTATAACTTTACTTTAATGGTTATGCTTTCACATAGAAATAATAGAGATCTTCTCTTTTGTAACAATGTTTCCCCAAATCATGTGTACTAGTATTTGACACACTTCTTGTTTTTTATTTTCTCAAAGCATAAACATAAAGATGGCCAGGTTCCCAACTTCCCAGAAACAATATCATTTAATGTGCCAAAGTAGATGAGATCTTCACCATGTATACATAAAACAGGGTTGTCAAGTTAGGGTAACCCAAATCATCTATGGAACAGGGCATGAAAGTTAAGCATCTAATCCAACCTGTGATGCCAATGAGAGAAACTTGTACGTATCTAAAGCATATCGGACCAGTGCTTCATTCTCACCAGGGTTGATTGTACACCTGCATATTGAAAGGATTCATGTGAACCATCCAGTTCTTTTTAAATGTCAGGTGAAAGAATTTATATAAAATAACAAGATAATTATAGAAATCATTATGTGCTAAAATTAAGACAACCATTCAAACAGAAACAAACATAATCACTCAAACATATAGGAACTATGTGCCAACTGCCAATATCATGGACAGGAAGGGATTATGGAGCACAATAAAGTGTAACAGTGGGAGAAGCACCAAATATAAATGTATTCTTCTGTATTGTATGCTAATCAGAAAACATGCATATAGCCCCCAGTTAAAAGCAGGAAGCTTGTCTGAGAGGCACAGCTAGGTGCATCCATGCTTATGGAAATAAATTGCAACGACTGAAGACCACCTACCAATTACTTTTATGTGATGTTAATATATCTGTCATCCAGTTGTCTATATTGCTATGTAGCCCACGAACCAAATATTTCACATGATGCAGAATTCCTAGTATGCTAACCTGCTTTGGAGTGGACAAGAAGAATGCAGGTTCAACCTTCCCAAACAAACCCCATCATGCCTTCTATCACTAGCTTTGACCTATATCTTACCTCCTTTAATTTTTATCCCTCTCCACAATAATTTAATTTGAAATTAACTTTACAAACCCACACTAGGACAATAATTGGCCATCTTACCACAAAACATCTCCTTAATATCATCACATTGTTCTTCTTGGCGCCAAATTAGACCCCTTTATCTATTTGAAAAACTAAACCTCTTTATTGCCATAGATTTTTCAGCCTATTGTGTTCTGGTATGAGTTAACTTGAATGATTTGAGTATTATAGGTTCTCCCATGGTTCAGTTCTCCGTAAACTGATTCCTTCGGCCTCCTATTGTTTCTTCTCGATTTTTCATAGCTATGTCTAATACTGGCAAGCCTTCTGGTGGACTTGAGAATACCGAACTGCCTTGGTTCGGGACTCCTACTAATAGCCCATCTCTTCGGATTAGCCCGATGAAATCAGATGGTAGTAATTATTTGATTCGATCTCATGTCTGCAGTTTGGTCATTGCTGCTCGCGGTGTATCTGAGTATATTATTGGAGAAACTAAACAGCCAACAATGCGGGGCCTTCTCGCACTCGATGGATAGAAGAAAATACTCTTGTTATGTCCTAGTTATTACATTCTATGCAGCCCTCCATCAGTAACAGCTTTTTATTGTTAGATACGACCCATAAGATTTGGTTCGCTACCGCTCAAACTTACTCTCAAACTAGCAATGATGTTGAACTCCATGAATTATGGAAGAAGCTCCATGACTTAGATTAAAAAGACCGGTCTCTGACCCAGTATTTTGCAAAGATGACTAGTTTGTGGAATGAAATTGATTATTATTAGGGTTTTCAAGCTATTTGTACCACTGATGTTGTTGCCTTTCAGAAGATGGTGGAAAAGAAGCGAGTTTATGATTTTCTTGCCAGCCTAAATGTTGAATATGATCCAATTTGTGTTCAGATTCTGGGTTGAGATTCGTTTTGTACTTTGACGCAAGCATATGATTATGTTCAGTAGGAAGAGAGTCAGCGCTAGGCAATCATTTCTCTTTCTAGTCAGGAACATTCTTTGTTAACTGTCTCGTCTCTCACCAGACCAGGGCACCCTACTCCTCCTAGATCTGGGGAGTAGAGTGGTTCAGTACCTCGAGATTAGTTATGGTGTGAGCATTATGATAAGCCTCGTCATACTATTGACCATTACTGGAAGTTACATGGTTGTCCCCCTCCGAGATGTGGAGGTGGTCGTGGTGGCAGACGTAGTGGACCTATACGCTCCCACACTCATCTTTCTAAGAACTCTGCTGGCCCATCAAATCAGACCGGCCCTTTCACTAAGGCTGAGTTGAGTACTCTCAGGCGCCTGGTAGCTCGTGTTGACATCTTTCCTTCTAATGCCTCCACTTCCTCCTTTAACTTCGCTCACTCAAATATATCTCCCTATGCACTTAGTGTTGTTGCCTCATAGTCCTTGGATCGTTAACTTAGGTGCCACTGATCATATAACTGGGTCTTTCACCTTATTTTCTTCTTATTTTACTTGTTCTGATAAAGATTAGGTTCGCATAGCCAATGAGTCTTTATCTTTAGTATCTGGCAAAAGTTCTATCCATTGCTCTTTCACCCTTTATCTCTCGTTTGTCTTTTACATGTTCTAAATTTTTCTACAAATCTCTTATTTGTTAGCCGTCTTACCAGTTCATTAAACTGTTCTGTAATATTTTTTCCCACTCATTGTATTTTTCAGAAACTGGTGACGGGGAGAACGATTGGCAATAGTAGTGCGCATGGTGGACTATACTTACTTGATGTTCCGTCTTCCTCTTTCCTTTCACCTTCATCGATTAGCCAGGCTCTCTATCCCGATACAAAAACTTTACTTTTGCAACTGCATCAGTGGCATCGTCGTTTGGGACTTCCTTCTTTGGAGTTTTAGAGAAACTTTTTCCTTCTTTAGTTAAACATTGTTCTAGAAGTACTTTTTGTTGTGAGGCGTGTGAGCTTGCCAAACATAAACGATCTGTTTACCCTTCAGTTAATAAACGTAGTGATTCTTCGTTTATGATTATTCATTCTGATGTTTGGAGCCCTTCACCTGTTACTTTTATTTTTGGTTATTGGTGGATTGTGAACTGTTATTCTTGTGTCACTTGGTTTATTTACTTCGTACTAAGAGTGAAGTTTTTTCATGTTTCCAAACTTTTCATCACATGGTGCGTACTCAATTTGATGCCAACATCAAGATTCTTCGTACTGATAATGAAACTGAGTATCTTGGTGGAGGCTTTCGCGCCTATCTAGAGGCACACGGTATTCTATTCTAGACGAGCGGCGTACGCATTTTTGAACAAAATAGAGTCATAGAACGTAAAAATCGTCACCTTCTTGAGGTTGCTCGTTCTCTCCTCTTCACTACGTATGTTCTCAAGTCGTTCTGGAGTGAGGCTATCCTCACTGCTACCTATCTTATCAATTATATGCCTTCTAGTGTCCTTCAATTCAAAATCTCTTTGGAACTTCTTCCAACGTCTGCATCTATATCTTCTCTTTCGCCTAGGGTTTTTGGGTGTACTTGTTTTGTTCATGTACTTAAACACCCAGGTGACAAATCGGATATTAAGGCTGTTAAATGTATCTTTATTGGCTACTATGCTACCCAAAAAAGCTATAAATGCTACTCTTGTACCACTCGCAAAATGTTTGTCAGTATGAATGTTACCTATTGGGAGATTGAGTCATTTTTCCACCCATCTGAGACATCTCTTCAAGGGGAGACATATCAATTGGAAGAGATGTTGCCATCGGATACACAAATTAAACCTAATCAGGAGTCTCCCAATCTTACACAACATGACCTAATTCCTAACGAAGGGGAGAAGGAAGAGTCGGGTGAGAGAGAAACAAAGCAGGAAGCTGCTGAAAGATTATATAGAACTTATTTGCATAC